>WBNM01040807.1:17975-36765 GCA_013399055.1 Ramphastos sulfuratus
CCCAGGAGGGCTCTGAACTAACTCCCTTCCGTCTTCCCCACTTTTCCCCCCACCAGCCCATCCCCCTTATCTCAGAATGCTTACATGCAGCAATGAGATGCCAGCCAAAGGTTAGAAGGAGAAAAATTAGATTGAATTATGCAGGTCTGGGCAAAGAAGTTAATGAAGCAAGTGGCAGACAGACAGAGACTGAGAATCTTTGTTTATGTTATGGTTTTTTATATCTATATTACCAGTGGGTAATACAGATATCACTATTATTTTCATTTCATAGCCAATGATCTAATTTCTCTCATTAAAATATTCCAATTAACCTCAAAACGGCACAGTGGCCTAATAAACCATTTCTTTGTGGTCAATTTTTATGTATTTCATCTGCAGTGATCACCATAAATTTTGAAAGCCTTTTGGGATAAAAAAAAAACAAATAAAAAAGTTGACTAATCTATTGTCTCCTGCTGTGGATCCCCAGAGAGGTGTACAGCCTAAATCAAAGCAATATATTTTGCCAAAGTTAAAAATGAGTTGACAATAGTTTTGATAACAAGTGTAAACAAACAACAAAATTTATTTATCTATAGATTTCTAAAACTGGAGAACCTAGAGACCATTTGAGTAGACATAAATATTCTTGCACGGCTGGAGACAGTTCTTTGCAAGTGTATCCCTATCACACGCCCGCTGATCAGCTATGTCTCATGACAGAAAACACTGTTAGAGGCTAATGTGTGATGGTCTAAATCTACCCTTCCCCACCCCAGCTCCCACATATAATTTCATGTCTCGAAGACAAGAAAAGATGCGTCAGTTCTATCATAACTATTTTATTACTCAAATATTAATCAAACATCAATACCTGGGTTTATTAATCCAAAGGACTGGAAGTTTAAAAATGTCTAGATGAAAAATTCGTTATTGAGATATTTTTCTTGGATACATTGAGGACTTATAAGTAGCTGAAGATGAAGCACACAACCTCAAGTTAACAAACTTATTCCAGAGAGCAAGTGACCATACAAAGAACTATTTACTTGTAAAAGTCTTTGCAGAACTGCTGGAAGTTGAAATGTGAAATAAAGGAAAAATAAAGTTTAAAAACCCTCAAAAAAGTAAAGTAATGGGACTAGAGTTTCCAAGTCTTTTGGGGGCTTACGAAAGGTGAAATGAGCAGCATTGAGTGAAATGAGAGGGAGATGCAACCAATTTGTTGAATGGAAATATCCATGGATTCCTACAAGTGTACCCAAAAAGCTCATGTCTGAGATATCTGAAATTGGGGGGAAAAAATATATATATATATATATATTGAGGGTTGATCATTATAGTGTTTTGTCTTGGAGCAAATTAAGAAAACAACTTACTAACCAACACTGCTGTGCATCTCAGCAGGATACTGTTAACCAGCCATGCTGCTGCTAGTGAGCAAGTTCGATGAGATGGACAACTCATATGTAAATGAATTCAAATGAATGTTTCACAGACAAGATAGATCTGATTAACCATGGTCTGATAGACCTGTGAAAAATCAATTACAACAGATTGTCATACAGTAGTTAAAGCTTAAGGATCAGAAAAAAGAGGAACAGTGATATACTCACTAACCAAGGAAAATCAAAGAATTAAGGTATAACCCATTTGGAAAGCATCCCAGGAGGTCTTTTCTTTAGTTTCCTACTCAAAGCAGAATCATGGTCAGGTTGCTCAAACATTTAGGCAGTTGAGGCTTGAAATGCTCCAAGGCGACAGCCTCTCTCAGCCCCAACTCTACCAATTCCTGTCCTTTTGGGGGAAATGTTTTCCTTATTTACAGTCCAAACCACTCTAGTTTTAAGTGATGTCGCTGTCTATTTTCCTCACTTGTTTATTAGGCACCTTCATGAGGAACCTGGCCTTGGCCCCTAATTACTGCACTTCAAGTACCAAGGTGCTTTCAGGTTCTCTAAAGCTATCTCTTCGCTAGACTGAATAAGCCCTGGCCTCACAACTTCACCTTGCAGGGTGAGTGTTCCAGCTTCACTCTTTGGACATACTTCATTTTGCTGATGTGAATCCTGACTTGTGCAGCTCATCTGGATGCAAGACCCAGCTGCTATCTGACAAGTGCTGAGCAGAGACCGTAACCCCTACTGTAACCCTTTCTGAATTTGATGGGAGCCTTTTTAGCTGATTTCTCCCCCTTGTTCTGGTTGGCAGCCCTGCCTCCCAATCTAACATTACCCACAAACCTCAAGAAGTGTCTTCTTCACTTTGCCTGTGATATTAGTGAGCAGGTTAAACAGGATAGGTCCTAGGGCAGACCACTGTGGTGCCCTACTTGTCTCCAGTCTCAAGATACGGCTCTTTAACAATGACCCTGTAAGCCTCTCTCCTCCAATCAATTTTTTGACTGTGTGGTTACCCACTTTGTTATCATGGGAGATCAGGGTACCAATATTTTCTTAGTTTTCCTATCAGGATACCATGCTTAGCCTAAATGTTGTCCTGCGCCTTTGAAACCTGTGTATCTTCACTCCACAGAGGAAAACATAAGGTTTAAGTAACTGGGCTTGCACTTAAAGAAAAGTTTATGTTTTATAGTCAGACTTGTTGATTTTAAAGGCCTTTTGATGATTCTAAGATTCTATATCATCCTATCCTGGAGTGAAGTATATCAGATTGATTCCTCCCTTTGTGCCAATGGAATTATTTAATATGCATGCAGAAGTCCATGTCTGTCTCCACTAAACAAAATCACAGTTGTGCATGTTATTTTAGCATGCATTTGACAGTAAACGTCTGAGTGCATGCCTCATTGTTTTTTCTGCTGTAGGCTGCAGCTTCTGTAGCACTCTTTCGAAGTAAATGTATTGTTAGATGCACGTTTAACTGAATTCCTTGTGTTTGTACCATGAAGAACACCCACAGTGGGAAGAACTGGGTCTGTATTTTGTTTGCAGACATTCATATGTAAGAGCAAGTGCACACTGGGAGAGCTTGTTTTACATGTAAATTTCCATGTGACACAAAAGATAAGGAGTCCCTTATTAATTAACAAAGAGCACAGTAATATTTCACTAAGCTAGAAGAGTACCAGAGGAATGAATCAAGACACTTGTATTTCTTTGGATATTTTTTTTTTCTGTATTTCTGTAACAATCTGTATCATTTTTATATATAAGAGAAAAGGGTAATACCAGAAAATAAAACTGGTAATAGCGAAAAAAATTCCATTTAACTTTTTACTTCAGGTGAGCTAGCTGTCAGCAGTTTTACCAGGGAATATCCTACAGACATTCTGCAGTCCAATATCTTGAATCACTGTTTGTTTCTGGGAATAAGGAAAACTAATCTGACAATCCTAGAAAGAGCTGAGTCAGACATTTTTGTTTGGTGTAGCTTACACATATTTGCTCCCCAACATTTCTTGACTTACTTTCACTCCCTTATTTACTAAAAAATGTAAGAAGACATGGTTTAAATTGGGTCTTCCAGCAATTTCTGACAAAATTCATATATACTGATAGTCCAAATGCCCAGAGGATAAACTATATGTGTCTCCTGGTAGTCTGGTAGGGCAAGAGTTTTCCGATATCTCGATATAATTGTATTAACCACTTCTAACATATGGATTCCCAACAGCAGTAAGTCCATTTATATTAAGGCACAGATGGTACAAGGCTTGAAGGGAATCTTCATTTTTTTTGTTAGCAATACCAGAGGACCTGTCATTCTTTACAGTCATCAAAGTGCACATGTAAAACTTTGCTGTTTTGATTATTCTTGAATAATCAGTTCTTGCCAATGTTCTTGAAAATGGCAAGAGAGATAAAAAGAGATCTGTCTGTGTTTGGACAAGCAGCACCTAATTCACAAAACTATTTGCAGTTATTTATAGAATCATACAATCATAGAATGGTAAGGTTGGAAGNCACTACCCAGCCTGTATTTGTGCTTGGGATTGTCCCTACCCAGGTGCAGGACCTTACACTTGGCCTTGTTGAATTTCATGAGGTTGGCCTGGGCCCACCTCTCCAGCCTGTCCAGGTCCCTCTGGATGGAATCCCTGCCCTCTAGCAAGTCGACTGTGCCACACAGCTTGGTGTCATCTGCAAACTTGCTGAGGGTGCACTCCATTCCTCTGTCCATGTCATTGACAGATGTTAAACAGCACTGATCCCAGTACTGACCCCTGAGGGATGCCAGTTGTCACTCATCTCCAGGTGGACATTGTGCCCTTGATCACCACTCTCTGCATGCGACCATCCAGCCAATTCCTTATCCAGCGATTTACAGGTTGGACAAACTCTATATGCATGTGGCTGTAAGTGTACAAGAATTGCAGAACACGTGCTGTATCTTCAGAAGGTGACCCATCAGAAAGTCCTAATATTCTCTGTCTTCCCAGTGCAAGAGGTGCCAACAGACAGCTGGCCAACACCGCTCTGTCTCCAGCCCATAGTTATCGCTCCAGACATTATCTTTGGAGGGGAAGGGTGGAGTTAAGATCCCTTTGTCCTCCCACTTATTTTGAGCAAGGAATTTTTTTTTACCATTCCTTAAGAGTTCCTGCACAGCCATGAAATTCAAACCACATTTGAGCCATCTTTGATTCAAACAATCCATTTTATAATCTGAACTTGCTAAATCA
Organism: Ramphastos sulfuratus; assembly: GCA_013399055.1. Taxonomy (NCBI): domain Eukaryota; kingdom Metazoa; phylum Chordata; class Aves; order Piciformes; family Ramphastidae; genus Ramphastos; species Ramphastos sulfuratus. The sequence goes on from WBNM01040807.1 coordinate 22,603, forward strand.
TCACTTCAATACACCACTTCTGTCACATGCTATTGACTTTACTGCTACTATTGCTGCTCTCTCAAGTGATGAATCTTTCTTCCCAAGCTGGGAAGGCAAAAATTAACTACAGAGCCTCAAACAAGGGATTAGTTTGTCATTACTTCAGTAAACACTATCAGATACATATACCATTACTTTTCTTCACAGATCAAAGATGTAGTTGGTTAGAATAGTCCTACAAAGGACAAAAGGGAAATAATGAATATGTTCTTTGTGATATACTGCAGCTGTCTCTTTTACATACTTATGTTTTACTCCATGCATGGGTAATGATGGTAGAACAACTTTTATGGAATTTGTTCAAGCGTGTGGACAATCTGTGTCTGCATTAAGCTTTCAACTGCCTGTTTGTTTTGACCTTTCAGATTTGAAGTTTGCACTCATAATTGTAGAATCATAGAATGCTTTGGGTTGGAGGGGACTACTCCCGAAGTCATCTAGTCCAACCTCACTGCAGTAAGCAGAAACATCCTCCACTAGATCAGGTTGCTCCAAACCTTGTCGCCTCACCTTGACTATCTCCAGGGAGATATACTCAACTACCTCTTTAGACAACCCATTGCAGTGTTCCACCACCCTCACGGTAAAGAATTAGTTGCTAACATCCAATCTAAATCTGCTCTTTTAAATTGCCCCACATCGTATCACTACAAGCTTTTGTAAATAGTCCCTCTCTAGACTTCTCGTAAGCACTTTCAGATACTGGAAGGCCATCTCCAGGCTCAACAACCACAGCTTTCTCACCCTGGAGGGAGATGTGTTTCAGTCACCCAATCATCATTGTGGCCCTCCTCTGGACCTAATCCATCTTGTCCATGTTTGTCCTGTGTTGAGGGCTTCAGAGCTGGATACAGCACTTCAGGTGATGTCTCAGTAGAGCAGAGTGACAGAATCACCTCTCTTGATCTGCTGGCCACACTTCTTTTAATGCGGCCTATGATGCAGTTGGTAATCTTGGCTGCAAGTTCACATTGTTGGCTCATGTTTTAGCTTAAAGGGAAAGTCAGTTGAAGTATGTAATTTTTTTTTAAATTTACCTTTTCAGTTACTCATCAACCAATACAATTTGAGAAATGTAAAAATGGTTTGAAAAAGAAGCCTCAAATCAGTTAAAGAAAATCTATTAAAAGAAAAATAGATGGCCAAATAAACAAACGAAGATAAAAAATAATTTAAAGTTGTGCATTATGTCGTTACTTAATGACAGGTTCCCTCCCATGCAGATTTCATCTAAACTCCATCACTTTAAGTGGTGTCAGATTAATGAATTTTAGAAAAGTTATGAATAAGAAGCTATGAGTTGAGAAAGTAGATAGATTACTTTTAAAAATTAAGACATATATTAGCTGTAGTTTTCTCGCTGTATGTCTGCATAAAAGCACAAAAATTTGCTCATCCCAAGTATAATCGCTACTTTGCATCTATCTTGAAATGTGTTTGGTTTTTGTTTTCTGTTCTGGTTTTTTTTTTTTTTGGTTGGTTGGTTGGCTTTTTTCCACATAGAATACTGATTATACAATTGAGATGTGGGATTTGTATGTAGCTTCTTTTTACGTACAGCTATTGGGTCTTTATCTTGACTATGTATACAACTAATGCATGCATTTCTTTATTTCTTGTGAGGACACTTCCTAGGCTCAATATAAAATTCATATGCAACATTTTTTGAGAGGTAAGGAACAACAGCTTTTATATCTACCTGTCTATCTTTCTAGCTACCCATCTATCTATTTTTATGGGAACAGATTTTGTAGTAATCATTCCCTGCTACATAATTTTTGACACTCAAAATGAAGCATGCATTTACTGAAAAACATCTGTCTACCACTAATTTTGATTTCCCACTTGTCCTAGGTGAAACCACTCTTGCAAGCAAAAAAATGAAACAGAGCAGGAGAAACATGTTGCTCTGTTTGGTTTACCAGAAATGGCAAGTTTTACGTTTGTTACTGTTTTTCTAATTATCTCTTTTTGAATAAAGTGTTGTGGGGGACGGAAGTGAAATAAATATATCCAAAGCTCCATCTTTCTAATGTGTTGAAGAATTTGGAAAAGGCTTCTGTGAGTCTGACTTTCCTGAACTCCTCCTGAAAATCTGTTCCTCTGGTTTATTGTTTTCTTGGTGTTTGTCCTGGTGTCCCCTCTGTTGCTCCTGGTTTGTACATCTTTTAACTGCTTTTCTTGATTTGGCCAAGAATTTTTCAAAATGTTTCCTAGTCAACTAAGTGAAAGTTGCCCCACTCACACTCTGCTCTTTGGCTTCTTCTACTGCTTCAGGAACAGGAGATATTTTCTGAGATCCTATGTTATGTCTTAAGACTCTTTAGTCTCAGCCTTGAGCCTCATCTACCAACACTGCTAAGCTTTCAATTGATCAAATGAGTTACCTTAGTAATCACTTTATTGAGTACTTCAAGAGGTTCACAGGAATTAGGGGAGAAACACAGTGTGTAGCTGAAAAAAAACACAGCTAGGTTAGAGACAAATAAAACTGATATCCATCAGCAGGCATGTTATAGTGATTCCTGAGCCCATCTTGTAGAAAAGTAGAAGAGAAAAGTTCTAGTACCCTAAACACATCAAACAAGACTAGATAAAGCATTGGGTCTGGGCTGAAACTCCATAGAAACAGAGAGGTCATTGAAAGAAATTTCAAATGCAGTTTCCATCTGTGTCTTTCCAGTTTAAAGTAGACAAGTGAGTTGAAGCACTGGCCATATTTGTTAGGCACAGGTTAAACTAGAGAAAGCAATCCACTTTCAAAGCTGTACTGTAAAAATACATGTAGTATTCTCTAAACTTCAGATATGGAATATATGATGAAGATAATAGAAAAAGAAGGTGTGAAACATAGAGTGCTTTGTGATTTATTTCATTTTGAAAAGTTGATTTTGCAGTTTTGCAAGGCTGGCAAAAAAATCAATGGTTACTTGAATCTGAGACAAGAAAAATGAAAGATTCGGAACTGATCTTTGACAAGGCATAGGAAATTTGGCAAAAAGGAAGCAGTTGTCAGGAGCCTTGTAGTTATGACTGCAAAATCTGCAAATTAGAAGTAGAGTGAATGACTAGGTTAGCATCAACTCAAGCAAGCACAATAAAAAGAAACACATTCATGTTGACAGCAACTAACAGTCAGCACAAGGATCCTGCATTAAGGATGAATTTATGTAGTATTTATGAGAAGTGGGAATTAATGAAGGAAAGAAATTTCATCATAAAGAGCTGATGAACTCTTTATCAGAAATTATTCTTTCAGAAGGCTGAGCTTTATGAGCAAGCTTACCTACTCTTTATCTTAGTTCTTTGCAGTTAATTAGATGCAGCATGGTGAGGATGTGGTGAACACTGGTGGGTAGATGGAATTTGAAAGAGTATGCAGAATATGCTAGCAAAAGTAAGATTTTTTTTTTCATGACATAATTAATTTTATTTTTTTTAATGAAGTGTCAGCTACTTTTTAGTATTTTAGACTAACATAGCAATGCCTTGTTTAGCTGACTTACTCATTTCACTAATGAGTTGACAATTACCCACTGGTCATAAATACTGTATTGAGAATTAGATTTGTGTTCTTTCAATTTTCAAGCACCTGCAATACTACTAATAATGTAAGACTGTTCTCCAGGTACCTAGAGTTTTTGCTTGCATTCATTCATTCATTGATTCTTTTTTTTTATTTAGGAATTTATTTATTTATTTATGAGTACAATGTTTCTATTTTGAATTCAGCAGAAAATGTGAACAATTCAACATAAGTCATGAGGAACAAGAGACTTTCAGTGTAGTGAATGCAAATTTCAAGTGTTTGATCACTTCACAAGGTGGATTTGATGTTAATCAATTCGGGTTAAGGAAGCAGACAAACAGGAAAGATAGTAAGTCATTGTGAACCAAAGCAAATATATGTGAGAACTAATGAGAGAGATCACTAGTAGTGAATTTTATGAACTAGAAAAAAATATGAAGGAGTGCTTCTCTCTGAAATTATGAGCTTTGGATAGAAAGACTGGATGGGGTCTCTTCTATGATGTCCTTCCAGCAAAGGCTGGGAAAGCATCAAAGAAAGAAAAAAACAAAACCTCGGAGTAAGGTTACCTGTCTTTTCACCAGGGCCTGTAATGAAATAATGAGGTGTGACAGTTCTAAACTGAAACCAGCTAGATTTAGATTGAACATAGAAGGAATCTTTTACCATGAGAGTGGTGAGACATGGGAACAAGTTACCCACACAAGCTGAGGTTGTCTTGTCATTGACATTGCTTCAAGCCAGCTTGGATGGGGGTCCAACCAACCTGATACAGTGAAAGGCACGTCTGTACGTGGCAGGGAGATTTAAATTACACAATCTTTAAAGATACCTTCCAAACCCATTCCTTGGTTCTGTATTTATAAGCAGTGTAATTTGGAAATTTGTACCCTGTGACAAAGAAGATTCATAAAATTTTTGGAGAAGGACCAAAACGTTTATTCTGGTTCATATCTTTGCAAGGCAATATATTGGCCAAAATCCAGAGGTTTGTGCCTGCCACTCTGAATTTCTTCTCTAGATGGACCACATGCTGGCCTATTGAATCCGTTGGTTTCTGAATGAGTGATATGCAACTGGTACTTGTAGTTATCTCTGTGTTTCCTTTTATGAAGCACATTTCTCTTTTTTCCTGATAGTGAGTCTTGGTAGTAGCACACAGTTTCATTGTTTTTTAAAATTTTTCTTTCATGAGAGAAAGCTTTACTGAAATCCTTTCTCTCAATCTCAGTATAACAGAAAAGTTTGAGGTGTTTTCATTTGTTTGTTTTAATTGCTTTGCTTTATCTCTCTCTCTTTTTAATATTTATGTCATTATTATTACTGCTGCTAGTATTACTACTATTACTACAAGAAGAAAACTGGAGCAGAAGACATCCTAATAGACCCAAATAAACTTTTTTCCAAATTTTGAAGCATAAGTCTTTTTTAAGGGCAGTGTATAATGGAGTGTGTGACTCTGGAGCCATTTTTAATGGTCTTGTATTTCTTCTTGCCCTAGAACTAGTTTAATGTTTAGCTTCAGGATGCCTACTAAACATATAAGACTGAGAAGTTTGTTGTCCTTCGTGTGAACTAGTTCAACACTCCTGCTGGGCATTAGCAGACCCTTGGGGTCACTATGATTTCAGTTCATCCATAAGGTCCAAACACCCCAACTATTTGAGCCTTAAATAAAGAAACCACTACATATGTTTAACTTCTGCTCATTTGCTTCTCTGTTTTGGCATGGAGCGAGAGTTCCCCAGCTGACATAGTTAAATGGCGGGAAGCTTTCTAAGCTTTCTAAGGCTAGCCTTGAAGGGCTGGTGTAGGACAAGTCAGGAGCCTGCAACTGGTTGGCCATCTACTGTGACACTGAACTGTGGAGAAGACCTTGATTGTCAGAGGGACACCACACCAGAGAAACATTGCAGTGCTGGGGTGAGTGCAAATGCATAGGTAAACACAGCTGCCCCTTGTTTTCTCACCACCACTCAGATGAGCTCTCTCTCCCGTGCACGTCTAATGCCAGCGCTGATCTCTGATTTGACAGAATGCAGCTCTTCATTTTCAGTATATATATATACACACACATGCATACTACTCCACATACTATAATCTCGGTATCTTGATTGCCTTTCCTGACCCAGAAGACACTGGGCTAGACTGAAATCTCATCCCTTACAGTGGAAGCAGACTCTTCTAGTTGGACAGCTTACATGAATCATACTAAAAGCGATGTGAATTCTGCTCATGAAGCAGCTTAGTGAGAGATAGCAGCTGCAGCCCAGGAACAAAACGGGACCAAGATCAAATCTTTCATTTTGTCATTTTGATCTGGACTGGTATTGAATTAAATTTAATGGACCTGAGTCAAATAAGTGGCACTAAATCAAAATAAAATTAACTAAACAGAGCTTTTAATAGAATAAAATATTTCTTTAATTCTGAAAGAAAAAAAAATGAAAAAACAAAAAACAACAAAGCTTCTTCTGACAGCTCCTATTCCAAAAGTAATACAATGCATATTACTTCATCATCATCATCACCAAAATAATAATCATGTAATGTTCTGTTCAAGTCAAAGAAACTCCCAATGCTATGATATTTCTGTATATTTTCTTAGTACTGAAATTCAGTCCAATGTAGCATGTCCTCATATTGCTTCAACATTTCAAAACTGTGCTTTCTAAGAGACTCAATTCAGCCAGTTATAGCCTAAAATTGCTGGGCATTTTTTTTTTTCCCTCATCATTTTGATATTTTCAATGAAAAGCCAACTTCCTCTTACTGAAAATATAATGGTTGCATCCAAAATACTAAGTTGCAAGAGCAGACATTGGCAACATCCTGGAAAGTTCTCTGCAGAGAGGATATTCCAACTTACTTTAATGACAGTTAAAAAAAAAAGAAAAATGAATACATGCAATGTGGACAGTTATAATAGATTGTCACACTTGAGACATCGAAAATAGCTTACATTTTACATTGTTTAGAAAAGAGTACTGTGATGCACTTAAAAAAAACTACTTTATGCTCCAAATACAATATTGCATGCTAATTGTCACCATGTGCTGCTAATTAACCTTAATTGTGGTGCTCCCTAAGATGTTCTAGGTGTACTTATAGTTTAGTAAAGTAACCAAAATTCGTACTAGTCATGTAGAAAAAAAAGTTTTTAAGGGATGAACATTGCACATTTTTTTCTTTCTTTTCATTGAGACGGCAAAGGCTGGAAAGTGGTGGGGAGACTGAATGAAAGTGAAAGAGAGAGTGAATGAAAATTGAAAGTGGAAGAGAGAGTGAATGAAAACTGAAAGTGAACAAGACACTTCTACACATAAGATTTTAAAAAACCCTACTTCCAGAAAAAAACTGATTCACTATTATTTTCTAAACTACTATAATTCAAAGCCTGAAATTTTACAGAGAAAGAGTGTCTGTAAAATTACAAATGTCTTCTACATCCACTGAGGTTATAGAAGTACAGAAAAATAATTACTTTTTAGATATTCCCTTTTCTTTCATACTCCACAAATACAGAAAGTAAGAGAATTATGAAAATAAGGCATCTGAACCTATGCTATAGCCAATTAATGGTTTTATTCTGAGTTTATTTCCAAAACTTCTTTATTAACATCACAAAATTTGTTTGCATAGCAAAATTTGGAGGGCTGGAGGGGACTGCAGGCATGACTTATATGACAAGACAGCAGGAGCTGCCCCAGCGTCAGAGTGAACCAGCACCAGCAGGCTCCAAAAGAGATCCGCCATCAGCCAAAGCTGAGTCCATCAGCAATAGTGGTACTACCTCTGTGTTAGCATATTGAAGAGAGGGTAAAAAATGCCTTGCAACAGCTAGAAGAGTGGTTAGGGTATGTGAGAAGAACAGCCCAGCAGACACAAAGACTATTAAGAATGAAGTGGAATGAGGTGCTCCAGGTAGCAGAGCAGGGACTCCGCTGCAGGCTCTGGTGGAGAATATAGTAAAGCAGGTTCTCTCACTGTGACTTTAATGGTGAGTTTAATGGTGGAGCAGGTCATGACTCTAGAGCGTGTGAATGATTCCACTACAGAGCAGTTACATATGCCCTGAAGAAAGCTGTGACTCCAAGGAGAGCCCGTACTGGAACAGACTCCCATCAGGAGCTGAGGCCTATGGACAGGCACCCACACAATAACAGTTTTTCTGGCAGCACCTGTGATCCCATGGATGATTCGTGCTGGAGCAGTCCATTCCTGAAAGACTACAACCCATGGGAAAAACCCATAGTGGAGCAGTTCAAAAGAACTGTGGCTCATGGGGAGGATTCATATGGGAGAGTACTTGAGGGGAACCCCACAACGGAGCATGGGAAGAACATAAGGAGGAAGGAGTGACAGAGGCAATGTGAGATGAACTGATGGCAACTTTTATTCTCCATCCCCTTGTATTTTTTAGGACGTGCAGGTAGAAAATTCTTGTGGACAAACTGGCTGCTCATGGCTTGGATGAGCACAGCTGTACTCTATAAAGCACTGGCTGGAAAAAACAGCTGGTATCTGGTCACAAGTGGTGTCCCCCAAGGTTCAGTTTTGGGACTACTTCTGTTTAACATCTTTATTGATGACCTTGGTGAAGACATAGAGTGTGTCATCAGTAAGTTTGCAGATGACACCAAGTGGTAGTGTTGATCTGCAGGAGGATAGGGAGGCTCTACAGAGTGACTTGGGTAGATTGGATCAATGGGACAATGTTATTGGGATGAGCTTCAACAAGGCCAAATGNAAGTGAAGAGTGGTCAGGCATTGGGATGAGCTGCCCAGGGAGGTGTTGTTACCAATGCTGGATGTGTTTAAAAGTTGTTTGGATGTGGTGCTTGGGGATACAGCTTAGGGTGGACTGCATAGAGTAGGGTTGTCAGTTGTACTTGGTGATCCTGAGGGTCTTTTCTAATCGGAATGTTTCCATGATTCTGTAAGTTGTGAGTGAAGCTGAGCCCAGGAGAAAAGGAGGAGTGGGCAAAAGGTTAACTCAAAAGCAATTCTCTCATTCCCAGAGAATGCACTGTGTTTGTGTAATGCAAGAAACAGAAATATATTTTCTAGAGCAATATTATTTTTTTGGTTGTAGTTTCTGCTCATTTTGAAGACTGTGGGGCAAAAATGTGACAGATGTTGTTTATGCCATTGTCTTCGTCAAGCAATGTAGGAAAGAGCTGCAAAAGCATATGAAGTACTGTCTCACAAATTAGCTTATAGAGTCATAGAATCATAGAATGGTAAGGTTGGAAAGGACCTCAAGGATCATTTAGTTCCAACCCCCTGACATAGGCAGGGACACCTCCCACTAGCACAGGTTACTCAAGACCTTNAAGGGGCAGAATCACCTTCCTTGCCCTGCTGGCCACGCTGCTCTTGATGCAGCCCAGGACTGGGTTGGCTGTCTGGGCTGCATGCACACACTGCAGGCTCATGTTGAGCTTTTCATCAACCCAGCTTCTGTTTAAGTTCACTGCACTTATGAGAAATACTGATGCACATGAAAATTAAGATAAGGCAGAGGAAATGATTGGGAAATACTATGAGACAAAAAGCTTAGCATTCCTGGGCTGCAGGAAAGATATGCAGAACCATGTAAGAACCACCAGTGTCAAAATTAAAGTCTTTAAAGTTAGAATTCCTTATGGGAATTGCAATCTGTCAACCATTTTGCCAGCTGTACCTTTCCACATAGTTTTTTGTTGACAAGGTACAGTAATACAATATCTGGTTTCTAACGGTTCAGACCACCGAGTAACTTTTAGGATGAGAGAAATATTACAGGCTTGCTGCATTCAGCCACGACATTGGAGTCAGAAATCTGACCCTTCAGCGCTGTCCTCACAGAGCTTTCCAGCACTAAGGGAAGTCCTCTGCCCTGGGCCTGGCTTGTCCTATGTGATCTGCCTTCTTTCAGAAGAGCTATTGAACTCAACCTGGTCAACATCTGTGCTCTGATGCCACCAGCAGTAAGAGCTGTCTTCCTGTTCTCAGTGCTGAGAGCCTCTTCTGTGTTTGCCATGAACATACAACAGATGAGCATTTGTCTCCTCGGTCTTGGACTTCTCTACGCTCTTTATGATTAAAAATTAACACCAAATTCCTTGCATAGTACTGAGGGTGGCTGATGCCTGGCTGGATTGTGAGGACAAGGGAAGCCTGAGTCAACTTTCCTGCTGAGACTGACACTTGAGAAAGACACTGGTCTTTCTCTGTAGGCAATTTTCTGTGTAGAAACCCAAAATTTCTGATACTCAGTTTGTATTCTTTCTTCTGATCTGTTGTCATGTGATGAGTCAGAATACAGCTAGATCTCTTCAAAGCTTTTGAGAAGTATCCCAGAAATAGAGAAACAAATGTAGAGGAAGGGTAGGGTAGGACCACACTGTTTCTAAGTGAAGGGAGGATTTAGAAGCTATATAAAGAGTGATCTTGTAATGAATTTTCTGATTTCATTTAATTGTAATTTAATTGTCAAATTTATCCATTTGGATAATGGTTGATGTAATAGCATATCTCATGGCTAATAGTATATCTCAGAACATACACTGACATTATGAGAAGCTCAGCTGCAGAAGAAAAATATGAAAAGCTCGTTCCTAGTTTCAGACTAGGAAGGTCAAGTTATGCAGTTTTTTAATTTTTTTTTTTTTCAGACAAAAAGCATTTTAAGGCTTGGTTGCAGCAGTGCTCAGCATTGCACTTACATGTATCTTCAGAAATTACAGTAAGAACCACTCCAGGGAACACACCTAGATGTCCTGATTTCTCTGTTGGGCAAATTTGCCCTACTCTGTACAATTACAGTGGTATTTTTAGACAGCACCTGGCTTAAATTACATTTTGTGAGGAATGAAACATCAGTGAACCTTCACATCATTTTGATGCTTATTAGCAGAACTAAAAGAATATTCTTTTAATTTCCATACTAGTTACCACTGACTAAAATTGCAAATCTGAATTGTTCTCAGTTTTTAGTATTGAGACAGCTATTGCTTAGCAACTAGAAATTTTCCTTTAGACAGAGAGTAAAGAGTCAAATATGTCACTCATACTGTTTTACCAAATCTGGACTCTTTACTCAATTGCAAAAGCAAATTGACACAGAGCTATCTGTTTTATTCCAGTTCTGCACAAAAAAGGATGTTAGGTGATAGTTGTGCACAGCCAGCACACCAGTTGAAGTTCGTGGCTGATATTTATACAGTGAAATGTATTAGCTGCCCCTAATGTCAGCTCCTAGCACCTAGCCTTTGGTTAGTTTCTCTTTTGCTTCTTTGTAAAGATACAGCCTGTTTTTAAATTCACTACACACGCTCCAAGGGTAGGAGTCTTACTTGGGTAGGAGGCTTCTCTAGCTACAACGTTCTGGTTTTTCACATTATAATGACATTATAATAAGGTATGTTCAGCATCTTGGCACCAGTATGGGGTCTTTGACAAACAATGTTAATCCTCAAGAATGTATCTCTGGTGGTTTGGGAATCTCTGACCTGTCATTCTTGATAAGGTTTTCCTGGAACCAGTTATCTCCATGTACTCTTATGGTAGAGAATATTAGCATAATTTCATCAATTCCTCTTTCTTTTTGAGACTGTCTTAGGATGAAGTAATCCATGTGAGCCTAACTTTATACAATCAGTCATCAACCTCAGATTCACTTCAGCAAGGAAAGAGAAAGCTTATTACTAGAGCAGGCAAATGGAATTGCCTTCAAAAGTGGAGAAATGTGATTAGTTAAGGGACAATATGTATAACAGTAAATACTGAAAAGCAGAGTAAAGAATAAAACCCATGAAAGAGAAGAGCAAAAGGAAGCATGTGAAGCCTTTGACAATGGCATGCATGAGTTAAAGTGTAACTTGGGCAGATAGCTGTAAGCTAAATTAGATGGAAATGACTTGGTATTTGAAACAGGAAAGGCTGAAGACAAAAACAATCATTACAGCACATAGTAGGAACCATCTTCCTGAAATAGCCGAATGCAGACTGAAGTTAGGGGGTAGCGGAAGGATGTACGGTGGTTGAGGATGAATGCACCAGAATACAGATTAGTCACTGCAGCCTTTCCAGCAACATTGAACATGTTGCTTGTGAAAGACAACATATACAGAATGTTGAAAGCTGAGGTCCTCAGCACAGGTTGATACTAGTGTGTCTAAAACTTGAAAGAAAATGAGAGAAGAAAGGAAAAAAAAGAAGAAATAAAAAGGGAGGGAACTGTAGTCATACAAAACACTTTTCTTCGGGAGTGAGTGTCTACAGGTAGCCCTTGAAAAATGAGGAGAACCAAGACCAGTGCAGATACAACATAAGTTGGCATAAACAGTGTCTGAATGTTAAATGTGCAGCTAATACAGTTTTCCAAGTAGGCATATTCACATTTTGTGAACTAAATAATTTTTTGTTTTTGTTTTTGTTTTTGTTTTTTTGGCCTGGATAGATTTCTTTGGCCTTTTAGATTTGCTGGCATGGATTTCTTTTACATGTTTTGGCTTACTGTGTGAAAGCTGCTGAGCAGAATGAGACTTCTTACATAAGGCAAGAGAAAAAAACAATTGAAATAGTACTCTGTTAAAGATTCCACTGAGAACATTTTGTCATTGTGTCAGGGAGCCTATCAGCTCCCAAATTATTGGTATGTGGAACAAATAACCAGTACACGTGTCTTTGTCTTTGCATCTGACTGACCTTTACTTTTTGAATTCAGGTGGTGAGTTTTTAATCAGCTCTTCTTAGCCTCTCATTATGTTTAAAACAGAAGGAAACAGAATGTCTTCTCCAAAGTGCTCCTCACAATTAGCACTGCAAACATCCCTTGTCAAGTCTCATAACCCCTATGTTTATTTGAGAATCAAGCTTATTTTTCTTCTGCTTTCCTTGCTGAGGTTTTGTAGAAGCAGAGTCATGTTTTGCGTGTCTGAGACCATCTCTGTCAGGATGTTACCCAATCAGCTCTTAAGCATGTCAGAAAAAGTCCCCTTTGTGTGATGGTAGCCTTCAGAGACAAGTTAATATGGGAATATACTGGTCAGCACCATACCAACACCCCAACAACTATTGGATTTTAAACTCTGATTTCTAGCAGTACCTTTACATCATACACAAGACATACCTTCCTTGTTGCTTTCTTCCTATTTCTTTCTACTGAGATCTAACAAAATCTCTTCCTTGTTCATTCTTACAGTATATGTTGTTCACTTCTTTTTAATATTTTCTCCACCACATTTGTCTCACTTCTTGGTTGCCAGTTGTGAAAAGGACACATTTTGAACTTCCTCCCTTCTGGACAGCTGACTGCAGCTCTGCATGCAGACAGAATATCAGTAGCACTGCAATAGCAGCAGATAATTTTTGCAGCTCAGCATTCAATAAAAAAAAACCTATGGCCTGACATTGCCAAGATTTGAGCAAACAAAAATCCAGAGGCTGCAGTAAGCCCAATTGCCAGACATCTCTGCCTTAGTTGCATATACTGCTTCTCATGCTCTTCCCTTGCAAATCATGGCTTTATCCTTTATGTTGCATTTTGCTTTGAAGGAAAAAAACAAATTTGGGGGGGGGGGGTAAGGAAGAAGTTTTTCACTCTAAACTTTTGTCCTTTTCTTATAATACATAAACTTTCTTCCAAGAAGAGCATCAAACAGTTCCTTAGGCCTAGCACCTAAGGAGCATCTTAAATGAAGCATGTATCTCCATGTGAGTATAGCTTTTCAAGGAACATCAGGTACACTATTTTATTTTGCCTTTATGAATCTGTACTGAGAGAGCATTGTGACCAGCTATGGAGCTCTTATCATCCTTATAAAATGGTGTTTGAATGCAGGGAAGCTGTCCCCTGAAGAAGAGCAAATCAAAAATGTTCTTCTAGGAGAAGCGAACTGATGGGTTTTGGAAGAGAACTGCTCTCTACAGCTTTTGTACTCACCTGGCAAAATCTCAGCTTTTTCTGTGATACCTTTAGTGCTTTTGCTAACAGATTTTCAGAAGTACCTTTAGCTAGGGTCATTTGCAATCATTTTCAGGCCTTTACACTCACGAGACTCATGGTAGGATTCATACTGCTGTAGACTCAGGAAGGTCAGTTTTCTGTAGAAAGTGTTAATGGAATTTAGGAGCAGAGACCAGAACTTCATGTACTGCAAAAATGTCTACATTTGCTGGCATTGCTTTCTTTGCCTGAGAGAGAAAAAAAAAAAAAATCTGCTTTGTTCTTGTATTTCTGAGATTTGACACAGTTAGTGAATAGGTTTGATGTCATTCTGTCTTTCTAATTTTCTCGGGCTGACATAAGAGTTTCTTCCAGTGAAGCTCAAGAAAATTAATAGCCATGGTTATAGCAGCATAGAAGCCTGCTGAAATAGTCATTGGGAAAGGGATATCCCTCTTCCAGGTGGGACAGAAAGAAAACAAGACATTTAGCAGATTATCCTAATGGAAAACCAGATTTCCAGTTTTTATGCTTTTAAATGGTGACATTGTGTGGATTGCTGTTGCAAGGGCTCTAAGTGCAATGCCTCTGTTAACCTGCTGGTCAGCTTTGGCTCAGCAGCAGTATTTCATAAACCTTCCTAGTGTTATTCTTTCTG
>WBNM01040808.1:0-64222 GCA_013399055.1 Ramphastos sulfuratus
ATGATTCTATGATTTCCAAATATTTCAGTAGCACTGCAGCAATGTTTAGTGGAATTCTACTATGCTATAAACGACTGCTAACCAAGGGACTTGTGTAGCTATCTTTGATGTTAAATCTATTTTCTGGTTTGTTTTTTTGTTGTTTTGTGGTGGGTTTTTTTTCCCCTGCTCTTAACATGGTTCACAGTTTGCCCTTCATCCATCTTAAACTGAGTCACGTTTTCTTTGTTAACACATTACATTTGGCAGTAGATGCTCTCAGTGGATATGGTTGGCTAAATTCTGCAGGAGCTGAAACCTGGAGGAGTCCCAGGGCTGCACAGCATATAAAAGTAATGCGCAGTTTGGCCTAGTGTTGGTAGATAATTTGTTTTCTGCAGGTGCATTTTACAAATACAAGTTTTACTAGGTCTCACTTGATTTCACTTTATTACTTTTTAACCCAGTAGTCTCATTCAGGCACTGGATTGCTTTATCTTGAATGTGCCTGACTGTGGTACCAGTCATACCAGTAAAAGTCAAGAGCAACTTAGCTGCAGTCAAGGGAACTCTTTACAGTGGGAGCATCAATAACTTCTTTTTTATTCTCAGTTTTCTTTTGATTGCCTACAAGATTTACCAGCAGCAGAGCTGGATTTTTAGGGAGTTAAACAGCATATAGTGAATTTTATGGAACTGTGGAGAAAAAAATTGAGTTTTTCATTATAGTTTTCAATGCCTTAGTCCTTGAATGAGACTTCTGGATCCTTCTTGGACTAAGCATATGACTGCTACTGTGTAATTTTTTTTGTGACCAATATCTAGATACTATTTTCAATGCCTGGATGGATTGGTATATGTGTAGGGAACTTATTTTCATGGTGAATTTGTATTCCTTGTTTATAGACAGCATGGGTTTGAACTGGCAAATTGCTGAATGCTTTGGCCCTGATCCAGCAAAACTCTAGCTGCTGACTTGGTTTTAAGCCTGCGAGCAGTCAGGTTGGGATCATTGTTAACTGCTTTGTTGAGCCACTTGGCACCTAATAGCTTGAGGTTAGGGAAGAATAGAGAAGTCTTTCATTTCTGTCATCAATGCCAGTGTAGATTGCATATTCTGCAATGTACTTCAGTGTACAAACTTTAGGTGAGGTAAGACTAGGGGAGGAGCAAGTCTCAGAACTGTCTTTTGTGGATACTCTGTTACTGGATTCAGTTACGCTTTAGTGATGCTAAGGGCAAAAATCCAACACTTTGTTCTTTGAAAGTGCAGAATCTCTATTGAGACAGTGTCCACGTGAAAGACAAAAGTACTCTCTCAATTGATGCTTATTGTAACTTGGATATGGATGCTTCCTTAACATGGATTTAGAGCCTAATATATTCCTCATACAGAACCCATGGGCAAAGATTCATCCTCCAGCTTTTTAGAACTTTGTTTTCCAAGATGTTAATATCAGACCTCAGCTATTACTTCATTGTTTCTATTACTTCAAATAACAGAGAAATAAGTTGCCATTTCAATAATTTTTTTTTTTTTNCCCCTTTTTTCCCCCTTTTTCCTTTTAATTTTTCTGAAAGGAGACAAAACCCACTGCTTTTTTTTTATTTATTTAAGATTAAATTTGGATTTATTTTGTAATATAAGACACTCCCAAACCTTGTGTTTCTTTGAGATAACAAATTCATCAGGCAGCTGAAGGCATCAGCTACACCTAACAGCACTTCAGAGGTGTGTGTTATCTCAGGATAGCATATGTCTTGTGATGTCTTACTGCTTAAATAGCATTTGAGGCAAGCTGTTGTCAGCAAAAAAGTAAATGTTTTGGGGTGTGTGTGGAAAACCAGCATAACCACTAGGGAAATACATGGGTTCTTTGGGAAATGTGAACCTCAAGTCTAAACACCTTTCCAACCCCACTCTTTCATTTTTGGGTGTCTTTTGACACCAGAGGTTGCATGCCAGTGTTGTGATGGTGACAAACTGAGTGCCATGAACTGGGACTGTAATGGGATGTTAAAGACTTTCTCTTTTCCCATCCCTGCTGTACCCCAAGGTAGTGGAGCAGATAATGCATTTGGTCTTTGCCATTCGCATGTTTTTTTAGGTGTTTAGCATCATCAAAACAAAGCTCTGCTCAGTTTTGTGTGATTGAGTCTTTATTCAGTAGGTAGTAAAGTCTTTTTTTACTAGAGAATGAAGCAAATGCATCCTTCTCTTCCCTTAAAAGAGAATTCGGGAAGTACAGCTTACACTGCACATGGAACACATTAATCTTGTCCCCCTCATAATACTTTGCAGAAGTTTCTTGCCTTTGCACATGCCTGTATCCACATGCACAGCAATTTCCCAGAAATGTCTTAACCTTAAGTACTGTTGAATCCTGGAGAAGCCTTAAAAAGAAGAATCAAACACAGAATGGCAAGTAAAATTGTACAGAAAAGAAATCAACCTTTACTTAGATTGTTCTGGGACAGCAAAATGGGTACACCTAAGTGGATACCACTTACTTGCTGCTGTCATGCTAAGTGTGTTTGACAAGGAAACCTCAATGCTGTAATTTGTGTGGAAATGTGGAAATTTGTGTGTTGTTGGTTTTGTTTTTTTCACTCATTTATACACATAGCCATGACATATTAGTTATAATTAAAACATAATCACTTTATTTTGCGAGTGAAGTTGTTAGGGTTTTTTTAACTCTGATGTTATCAGCATGCAAATGCCTAATATTAAGGCTTGTAATGGAAATTAAGTGTTAGTAATGCATAGTGAAATTTTTATGTGCCAGTAAAATTTTCTGCTAGAGTGACCTTCCTTGGTCACTTAGAGGAGAGAAAGATTTTTTTCCAAAAAAACATCTCTTAGGGTATATTGAGTAAGTTGAAATGCTTACTTTGCTCAACCAAGTCGTCATGGAAAGTACTCTTCATACAGTATTTACTCAAATTCTAGTTTTGCAACTTTCTTTGAAGCCTTCAGAAGCCAAAAGGAAAGAAACGTGATACCTAAGGGAGGTGAACGTTGGAATGGGCCAAAAACATAATGTAATTAAAAACTCCATCAGGCTGAAAAAAAAGATTGAAAAAGGCAAGGCAAAACTTCAGAAAGTCTGTGAGTGTATGTAGCAAGTAGAGGTTAATGGGAAAGGGCTGATGTGTTACTATTAGAGATGCATCCAAATGACGTAAAATGACTTCTTCTGGAAGCTCATTGATACTTCCAAGCAGACCTCTGATGCTGGCAGCCCTCCAGAAATTCCTGTTGTAGTGGGAAGCAGAGGACATGCAAAAGCACAAACCAGAAATTTGGTCTGCAACAGCAGACCATTTGGTCTGTGAAACTGCTTTCTAACTGATGTTTGGTCTGACGCACTGCATCCGAAGTATCACACAACATATATGTCATAAAATAACCAATGTATGTTGCTTTTATTGAGGGTCAGAATTTAAAGTGAGACAAAGTACCATTTCCCAATGTGTCTCTGTGATGCTGTGGGTGACCTTGGGCTGGCGTTGCTGAGAGTGGGGTGCCGTGGGGCAGTGTACAGGACCTGGTTGGGGGCACTTGCCTTTGACCCAGCTTGCAGCGATGGTCGCGTGGTTGTGAACTGAAGGAAGGGATAGAAGTGTTTGTCTTGAAGGGGCTGGACTGGATTCGAGCTATTGTCAGCTACAAACTGTAGGTGGTTTATGTAGGAATGGGAACAAATGGGAGCCTTGGAAAAGAAGCTGAAACAATGGCATAAGGAAGTGAGGTGGAGGTAAGTGTGCTCCGTTTGTGTAAGCAGTGTCATGGTGTTAGCTTACCAATGGGTGAAGGGCCAGGAGAGCGGCTGAGGCCTGGAGCAGCACGTGCCAGCCACGTTGGCATGCTGTGAGGAGTCAGCCTGTGCCGGCCCAGCTGGCACTTGAAAAATGAATATTGTTTAAAGGAAGGAAATGAGTGACCACAGAGTGCATGTGGACAGAAAGTGGAGCACTGAGGAAGGAGGTGCTGCTGTAGCTGGGTGTCATCCTGTTCATGTTGAGAGTGTGGGAGTGTGTCAGGGCAGGAGGTTACACAGTGCCTTGGCTACAACCCTGCATGAGCAGTCCCAGTGCTCAAGGCCATGCACAGCAGCAGAGCAGGTGAAAGAAAAACAGGTAAAAGTTACTTTCAGGTCCTGAGAGCAGCAGAAACTGAAAAAGGAAGGGAGAAGTGATAACAACAAAGCTGTAAATAAGGGGTTCCATTTGGATACTTCGTGAGTCTTAGTGCTTCACCTGGCAAATCACAAAGATGTCTATATTTATTTGTAACTTTTCACCTCAGTGCTTGCCTGTCAGGAGGTAATCATTAATTGGAAGAAATATTTTGAAAGAAGACATTTGCAGTTCTTCTACATCTGTTTCTCCTTCCTGGTGTGCAAGGCAAGGGAATAAATGCATTTTAATTGTGTCATTGAATGGGATGGTTCAAAATGACAAAGGGCTGGATTTTGAAAACATGACTGTTAAAACTGGTGTGGCTGGACCTCTTGGCTTAAATGTGGCATGTCATTTCAAAGGCACTGAAGCCAGGTACATAACTTGCCCCAGATGTTTAGATACAGTGGAGCAGTCACACATGATGTTTTGAATGAAGTCGCTTATACCCTAGTAATGGGTATTTGATGAATAATACTGTAGCTCCAGATACCTTTCTTTGCCATATATTTTCACACTAGTAAATTGGCACCCATGGCAATCCCTGTGTTTGTCAAACCAGCTTCAAGATCTTAGTGTCTTGTTTTCTTGTCACAGATACTTGAAAGTGCTTGCTGTGTTTTTTTCCTTTAATGAAATGAACGGCTTGTTGAGAGCTAAGGTTGTACGTTGGGTTCATAATCAGTTTTGCTTATATTTTATTTTCTGCCTTTCTTTCATTTGGGGAGTATTTATATGGTAACAGAACTTCCATTAACTCCTGCTGTTTATTCTGTACCCTTAAGCTATATAGCCCTTTGTTGCAGCATCACAGTGGCGACCCTGGAATCAATTACTGTGCATAACAACCAGAATATGATGAGGCTTATTCTGTAGCTGTTGTTTTCCAGTGGTATTGGTGTATGCAAGGCTCTTGTAGTACACGAAGCAGTAGGATAAACCTGTCTAAGAACTTCCTAACACTACCTGGCCAAAAACAACAGCAAAAGCAATAGGGGAGAAAATGGGTTCCTTTGCTGATCTCTTGTCTTACAGTCCCGGGGGTGCATCTGGGAAGGCTACAGCATTCTTCCTGCATTTGGAGAGTTGGGATGTTCTCCATTACTTTTGATGTCTGTCTCTTCCCTGGAAGTGAGTGCATGTGCAAATGTGATACAGATGTTGTACGAAAGCTTAATTATGCCTCTCTTTAAGTTGTGGTGCTGTTCTGTTTTGACCCCCTCATTCCAAAAGCCTTTTGCTAAGAGAAGGGAAACCATTTCCCCATTCTTGCCTTACTCAGGGGTTAATTGTATGTTGCACTGTGACTGCACTTCAACAAAAGCTCAAAAACAATACTCTTCACAAAAAAGGTGAAAGTTTGTAGGCTAGCTTGGATTTTCTGGGGTTTTTTTTTTTGTTTTGTTTTTTTTGTTGTTTTGGTTTTTTTTTTAGAAATTCAGGAGTCCTTACCAATTTCAGCCAAAAGAAGAAATCCCACCCAGACGTTACATTTCATCCACACACTTTGCTTCTGAGAGAGCTTAAATCTCCCTGCTGTTTCCTCACGTTTGGTTGCTGGTTGTTGACAGCCAGCTTGGTTAAATTCTCACAGGTGCAACTGTAAGCAGCCAGCAGGAACTGAAGAAACACCAATAGGCTCACTTAGGAAATCCCCTAGTAGCTTGCTGCTCACTTGAATCAGAAGACCAGAAATACAGTTAGTGGCAGTTAGAAAAAAAAGGAAGAAAAAAGTTATAGTCTTAACTCATGACTTAAATTAAAGGAATACTCTCTACTGTAATATCTGGTGTTAAGGTGTTACCACAGCTCTTCTCATAGAATCTTCTCTACCTGGGCTCCTGAAACTAATGAGGTGATCACTTCATGGCACTCCTAAAAACTAATATTGTACTCTGTGGTTCTGGGATGCCAGATATGCAGTCAGATTGGATAAACACATTTCTCTTGATTTTGGTGTCTTTATTTCTATTTTACCTTTGTGCTCATTGCTTTCACAATTGCTGGTCTTTCCCCCTTTTATTTTTCAACACCCCCTACAATACAACAAAATGAAACAAGCCATTCTTTCAAGATGACTGAGCCCTGATTTGTTTATATTTTCAGATAGCAAGAATAGTCTCTTCAATTTTATGACCAAATGTAACATGGAATTATTTTATTTTTAGTAGTCTGAATCATGAGGTAATGAGATTGTCCGAAGTAGTTTCTAAGCTAACATGGCTTGGAAGTCATATTTGTGGAGGAAGATAATTGAGCAGATCTGAGCCAGTTTTGGTGTGTTTGGGGTTTTTGGGTGGTTCTCCTCCCCTCCCCACCCCTCCCAAGAAGTGTTTCTTTCTGGAAAAGTTGTCATGTTTTTGAGGGAGAGGAGAAACATACAAAATGCATTGTGCATGCCATTTAAGAGGAAAAAAAAATATCAACCACTTGTCCATCAGCTCTGTTGGCTAAAAATACCTTCTTCTTCTTTTTTTTTTTTTTTTTTCCCTTTTCCCTTGGTTCTTTTAAGGAAACAGCTTGCATTGTTACAAAATCATGTATGTGATATTTTCTATTAGAAAGAAACCAAAGAATAGAGTCACAGAATAATTTTCAACTGGAGTACTTGGCAAAATCATAAAAAAAAAAAAAGAAAGTAAAAGTAAAGAAAAAAAGGTAAAAGAAAAGTAAAAGAAAACTTTAGACAGGCATCAAATCAGAGAGTTAAGGAGTAGAGATAATGGTAAATCTGAGAACTATGGAAGTGTTTATGACCAAAGTCTTGCAGCAGGATTTCCCACTGCATGTTACTATTTTTAAACTTCCAGCTGTGTCTAATTCTCTAAAGCTGCTGTACAATGCAATTAGCCTTACGCATCCGAAGAGGCAGGTAACAGGGCAGCCAGCTGTGTCTGTGAACAAACAGCCTAATGCATGTGCAGTGTGTGCATCAGGAGCAGATGCAGATGTTCACAAACCACTGCAGGCCCAGCTTGTGGGTCAGTGTCCCCTATTCCGCTCAGAGTGGACACAGAAACTTGGAAGTCAAGTGAGAGGACAGCAGAGAGACAGACGCTGGGTTGGGAATGGAGTGTTTAAAGTTCAGAGAAAGCATTTCTAAATTCAATTCTGAGCCACAAATACAGAGAGTCCAGCAAATGGTTACTGCAAAATTAGAGGCATTGTGACTTTTAAAGATTTCTGAACAGCTGATATCATGACCCCATATCCCTCGTTATTTATGGAAATGTGTTGCTTGCCAGACTCTGAAAATGGCTGCCTGCTTGTATATATATATATATATATATATAATTTTTTAATTGCTTTTAAGTCAGCAGCTGCCTTTTCACTGAAAGCTTACTAAAAATATAAAAGATGGAAAAGACAACATCCCTTTATTAATACCTAGATATGAAATTCTTTCAATGCATTAAATATTCAAATAATCTGTGGGAAACAAAAAGGCTGGAAAAGCTTTCCCAGGCAAACAACTGTCATCAAAGCTGCTTTCCCTGTAAGGCTCACATTTCAGATATAAGCCTATCTAAAAAGAACAGAAATACACCATCATCACATATTAATAAATAGCTGCCTTCCAATTGTGCAGTAATTTTCTTAGGCTTTCCTTAAAGGGCAATTTTTTTCCCCTACATTATGAAGTCCATTTGAGCTTTAGATCTTGTATTTTGCTCAAATGTTGTAAAGCAAAGCTGATCTTCATAATTGATTTACTCAGTGTTGCTGTTTGTGTTTGCCTGTCCACGTAAAATATTGCAGAGGCCTTTGGACCTTCTGACTAGCTGAGGAATTTTCTGGAAATGACAGTTAGGTTGGTGATAAATTCTCTGTGTGCAATCAAATCTGTTTCCCACTTTGTCTTCCCCTCTCCCCATCCTGCCACCATACCAGGGGCTCAACCAACTCAGCTGTAAATTTCTTAGTGAAAACTGTTCAGTCTCTTCAGCTGTCCTGTTGCCAAAATGGTGTTTCAAACCCATTTCATCCACTTGCCTGGAAGTCTCTATCCATAAGCCTCAGGAGTGGGATAGCTGAGAATCTGACCCATCAAAAGCAACCAGTGACTGTACATGTACAAGGAGTCTACAGCCTGACAACTAAGCACAAGCTGTTGTGAAAGAGCTTGGTGTGAGAAAAATACTGAATGAAGACAGGAGTGGGATTGGGTTTTGTTGCTTAGATGAAATGTGAGAGGAGGGCTGCTGTTCTGTGCAGGCAGGATGTTAATGAGTTTCTGGTTAAAATGTTGTCACTGTGGTGTTGGTGGAAATGATGAGTGGGAGATTGGAAGGAGTCAAGCACTTTTTGCATGAAAGGTTGGACCAGGTCATCTTTGAGGTCCTTGCTATTCTATGATTCTAAGTATCAAACAGACATTGCTGACCCTTCAAGTCCACAAGACCAAAGTGTGCAGGCTCTGAAACTTAGTCCAAAATGACAACGTTTATGTTCTGGTAGGAAAAAGTGAATATTTGAATAAAACCTTCTCCAGGCTAGTTTCCTAACAGGCTGAGCTGGAGGAAGGACAGCTTTTGGCAAGGAAAGTTTGAGTTTGTCAGAAAGACTGTAGTGTTTTCTTGCTTATGTCTGACACATAAGCCTAAGAAGTGTGCTGTCTACAGAATATATAATACTAATTTGCCAAAGCCCAAACAGGTTTTTTGACAGTCCTTACACTTCCAGCATACCCTAGCCTGCCTTATATGCAAAGAGAGTGCCTTAAGGCTGCTGTCTAGACAGGGCCTTGTGCTTCAGCAAAAGGAATTAAAAGCAGGCTCTGGTGTCCCTAGATTTGCAGAGCAATCTTTCTTTTGACTACCTGTCTCTCACAAGTGATGAAAAAAATGTTACATTCCATCTTGTCCTGGGATGTGTGAAGACAAGGGAGGTGCTTCAGGTGTTGCTCATCAAAGGATGTCCTATATTGTGGCTCGTTTAAATGCCACTTCTGAGCTGCTGCTATAAGGAGTAAACAGTGGGGCTGCTGTTCTTCAACAACCCCATTCAATGTCTCAGGCTGTTGTTGTAGTAAAGGATTATTCTGACACTATGAACCGTACAAAGGCAACTCAGTGAGCTTGACCTTCTTAAACCTAAGATGAAATTGTGATCACGTTTTGCACCCTTCGGTATGGGCTTAAGAGTTCAAGATGGTGATTCTTCAGTCACGGTGAACTGTAAATAGATCATCCAATCTTGCAAGGCAGTAGGTAGCAGGACTATTAGTAGTCAGCACATTCTCACCTTGCTCTGAGTTTCAAAGGTATGCTGCCATTTGCTACCATTGGAGTTAATGCTATCACGCAGGAAGGTAATGGCTGTGTTAGGATTAACACAATGTAGGTCGTGTTGCAAGTCTTAGTTCCTCAGGCACTCAGTTTGTAAATATAGCTATTCCTGGTTTATGATTTACTTTTTAAAGTGGCATCAAAAACTTTGCCATGCTGGAAAGGCTCTTTATTTTTTGATTGTAGGTCAAAGTCACTTTATCAGGAAGATGTATTCTAGATGCTCAGTGTAAAGCATGTAAGAGAATGTGAGACAAATGCACTTTTCAGCCTTCAACTCCAACAACTGAGCTTTTAAGAGATTTAAGACTGAAACCTCAAGTTGAAATTTAGCTGGTGTATTTTATTCTTGACAGTAAATTGTGCAAAATAGGTAGGCATGAAATGCTCTTTTGCTTTTTCACAAAGGATAGTGCCTTGGGTCTCAGAAAAATTCGGCTTTTGTTTTCAGATAATTTGCATTCCCCTCATCAGTGCTGGCATCATTGAAAATAGTTCCCTGTAGTGCCCCTCCATCCTTCATCTGCAGTGCTCTTTGCTATTGGTAAGTGGTAGGTTTAGAGTTTTGAATAATAGTCTGGGACTGAAATGGATGACCTCTATCAATTATTAATGATAGATCTCAGAGTAGCCAGTGCACACCACTGACAACGTTCATACCTTTCTACTGTAATATGAACTGTAAACAAGATAGTGATTGATAGACTACAGATGACCCTTGGTCATTTTTATTAATTCCTGCTGCTGAGTTCTGTAACCTGTTTCTCATTGCTTATGCCATAGAGCCTCTGGGTTTTTAAGAACTCCAGCTGTTCGGAGCTGGAAGAGGCTTGGAATTTACTGCTTATTATCTAAGTTCTTTGGACTGGTTCTCCTTCCTTTGAGATTAATAGTTGTGATTTCAGTGATTTCAGTGGCATCATTGCAGGCTTCTTATACATACTTAGAATAATGATAGATGAATGAAAATACAATGTGGTTGGGGGATTCTGTGCTGTGGCTGATGGTTGAGTAGATATGAGAAGAGCTGTGGGGAGCTCTCCTCAATGAAAGGAGAGAAAAGAAGCAACGCTTGCCCTTTGCTCATGGCCTGTTTCTGTTTGCCTGGTAGGTTAATACAAAAAAACCCAGATTGACATAACATGAGACTTGAGGTGTTTTGCTTCCTAACTGTCTGCCTAAGGGGGAGTTGCATTGTATAATCATACATTATGTATATTTTGCTGTGAAGAGCCTCAGATGAAAATTTGGTGTTACAGAATAAGCTGAAGTTTTAAGAGCATTTAAATCAATTTACTCAGTGTCCTACCGGAGAAGCGATTTCTGAAGTCCAAAATGACAAAAGGCAATTTAATTTTACTTTTGTTTTGCATCTGGAGTACATTGTTTATAAGCACAGTAATTTGGGGTTTTGCTAATTTGTTTGAGAACGTGCTGTAGTTACAGATCTACAGGACTTAGTTCTGCATTTCAACGTGCTGCTACCAGGAGCTCACACAGAAAAGGACATACTTAGAAAATAAAAACAAAATTCAGCCATGCTTGAGAGAAGTCAACACTGGTGCTTCTACTGGATAAGACAGAAGGGGATGAGAGGGACTCCTAGTCCATGACAATAGTCAAAGGTTAACCTCCAGCTGGAAGATGAGCGGGAAGCATCTCCTTTGCAGGAGATTGAGATGCACTCTGTTGCAGGCTCTGCCAGCAGAATTGTCTGTACTAGGGTTTATTGAGATGTCACTCCCAGTACAGGTCTGATGGAAGGGAATCCCAGCACAGATGCAACAATGCCATCCAGCTGGCACTTTTCACTGGGTTTTGTGCAAATCAGAAAGGTTTTGGCTGTAGTAACACAAGCAGCAGCCTTGCTGGGATAGCTGCATCCATGTCAACAGTCCTGTGAGTGACTTCTGGCATGGGTGTTGCTTTGGAGCCCTTGACAATCTTTGCAGTGACACCACAGTTGCTCTCCCCATCAGACCTGTGAGGCAGGACTTCTTGGTGTGGGATGACAGAGATGGTGGCTTGTGTTAAAGCTATGCCATGACTCTGGTGTGGATGAGAGTGCTGTTGCACTTTGTGTTTGCGTGAGCAGGGAACGAGAAGTGTTTAGACTTGTTAGCTGTGCTTACAAGGTCTCTTCAGTCACAGACCAGGAACAGGCTAGGAAATCTCTTCCCTTCAGCTTAATTCCAGCGAAAGAGCTGTGGCAGGCTCTTGTTGTACGTGGTACAGACATTCAGAAGACTGAACCTGATGTGCTGGGTTCCTGATCCAGATGCACCACACGCTTCTCAAGGAACATCCTCATGCTGTGCTCTCTTGTAGTCATAGAGCTTCTTTAGCTAAAAGTAGGACTGTTCTCCACTCACCAGTCCACCTTAACAGAGCATTAGTAGCCAACATATTTTGTTGATCAGTGTGATTCCAACTCTGCAGTAATATGTAGACTAACCAGATGGAGGCTTGTACCTCTTGTGATTGTAAAATTAACCAGAAATCATTGATAGTTACGAGAGTGATGACGGAGACCCAGGCGCTGTCAGAACAATGTGCTTTGAGGCATGCTTAAATCTGTTAGGACAACATCTTGTGTTGGTGCATGCTCAGCACACAATTCAGCATCACGGCAGAGCGTGTCCACCTCGCTCTCAGCTGGGAGGGTGGCTAAGGGGTGAAGATGAATCCCCTCTGAATCTGACTCTGCAAAGAAGGGGCAAGTCCTGCTTGGTTCAGAGGCTCATCCAGAACAGTTTATTCATGGGTCCAGGTGTCTGTATTTTCAGATGTTGTTTGTTTGGTTGGTTGGTTTGTTTTTTAATAGGTCAAGTAAGATTTTCTAACTTTCTGAATAAAAGTTTTATTCATTGGAACCATGTGAAAGAAGTTCTAGGGAATTAGAAATTTGCAAGAAACAGCTGGAAATAACAGCAGAAAAAAAGGCAGTGCCATCTCTATTCTCTTCCTGCCACAAAGCCCAGACATACTGTAGATCCCTGTTCATTTACGTCAGTGACTAAAGGACCTATTTGAATGAATGAACTTCATGAATTAATAAGTGTGGGGGAGGGGAAGGGGGTGGGGGAGAAACCTGCATTACAAAAAGTACTTTGTTCTTAGATGTTGAGAGTAAGAGTTTGGCTTGATATTTCATAACACAGCGCTGACTGCTGTTTGCTGTATTTCTTAATGCACCCCTAAGTAACATGAGATTGCAGCAGAGATTCCTGCTATTAAATGGTTATTCAGGCACGTTGTGCTACCAGCAGCTTTTTTTTGCTTGCATGTGAATTATTAGGTGTTTGAATTAGGAAAAATGTGGATTAGCAAAGTTGGGTTTTGTTTTTTTCTTCACTAATGGTACAACAGACACTTTAGCCATTTGGTCGTCAGCTACAGTCCTCCTATGTTTGACCTTCCCAAATAATGCCTGCTAGTGCTTCTGTAATTAAACATCTGTCAGGGTTTTCAAAATGCTCTATGTGGGTTTTTTTTTTTGGGGGGGGGGGGGGGAGAACAAGCCCCTGCTTTTAGCAGGGTGGGTGGAAATGGTGTGTGTAACAGCAAAATACATTTTGTCTGTTCATTGCAGGAGAGCGGGCTTAGGAGATCAGCAGCTTTTTTTCTCCCTTTTGGCTGATGTAAATAAGCAGTAAATTTATTGAGACATCCGGTGCAAAACTGGTGTGAGAACAGAACTTTGGGCCTTGTGTGGCAGCTTGAGCAGATGGGTGCTTCTTACTATTTCTTAAAAACTGAAATGACAGGGAGATTAAGGTTTAAAAATCGCAGCTTCTGTTGCATGCATTAATTAAAGGGTTTTAGTGTAATAATTGTATCTTATTGTTCTAAAGCATATGGTCAGCTACTTTCAATTTTAAAAAGTACTCAGCCCTTCTCTGGGAGCCACGGCTGTTTGTTCAGTTAAATTCCTTCTGATTAAAGCTCCCTGAATAGTCATTGCCTTCATATACTGAGTCCAGCTCTGTTTTCTCTATGCTACGCTGGTAATGGGGTCACTGGGAGATTTCTGAATTAGAAGTTCTAACCAAAGTTATAGTGCTCCAGGGATGCTTCACTGCACAGCACAGTCTGATGTGCCTCAGAGTACCACTGGAGCACTTGGGGCAGTGGCTCATACGTTTCTATTCCTGACTTGTTTTGCTCACAGGGGAAGCACTGTAGCAATTTTGGTTATTTCTTGTCAGGTCCAAAATATCATGTTTTTTAACATGGAAAGGAGTTGGAAGCCACCTTCTGCCATGCTCTAGCAGTACTAGCATTTTAATTTTTATTTTTTTTCAGACATACCTGCCTTCTTTTATCACATTTTCCCCACAGATTTTTTTCAAATCTGAAGAAGACCTCCAGAGTGCTGATTTAGCAGCCTTGAATAAGAGAGGTGGGTCTACGCTGGGGTCTTAAACTGATGGGCTGTGGCAAGGCTGCTTAATGAAAAAAATTTCCTTGCTGCAACTGTCTGCAAGTTTTATTTTAAAATGTCAGTCCTATGGATGCTGTGGATTTGTTCCTGGTTTTGCTTCTTCCAACAAAATTTGACATTCCCTGGAAGAGCAGATGTTCATGGAATGAAGCCCTTCTGGGGAATTAACTAATTAAGAAGGTCGAGCTTCTGCGTTCTTCCAAACTGTGTATCCTGAGGCTGCAGTGTGGTGTCAGGGCCTTTGCTTGGCAGTGCTTTATAGACACGTAGGTTAAGGCTGGGTGAAGACCTATAGCCATCTGCCAAGCTGGTGATCATTGCTGGAGTTCAGCAAGGGAAAGGGGAAGAGCTGCCAGTCCAACAGATTTCCTGTTTTCCCTTTAAACTGATGATGAGATGTGGTAGAGATGGCATCTGCTTCCAGCAATTTGTGGGAGAGCCTGTCCTGGTACCAGTTCAGTGAGTGAGCAGGCAGAGGAGATTTATCATTGACATCTCCAGCCAGCATCACCTGGTAAACATGGGCTTTGCAACAAGGATGTGAAGATATGGTCATCAGCTCTGAGACTGACTTAGTGATGAGTAGTAGAATGATGATGAATACAAGTTATGTGTCTCTTTTTTTTTTTTTAATTGTTGTTGTTGTTTGTTTGTTTGTTTTCATTTTTCCAGTCTGTATCTTTGGCCAAGCTGTAGGGAGCAGCACCTCACAGGAATTGAGTTGTTCTTTGCCTTATTAAGAACTACAACTCCCTGTAACAAGCCATTAAGCTCTTAGGGCAGGCTGATCTATCTTTAGGCTGCATTGACCCATTATCACCCTGAGTCTTCATGTCTTAGAGGACAGGCCACATCATGTAAGGGAT
The DNA here is from genome assembly GCA_013399055.1 of Ramphastos sulfuratus. Lineage (NCBI taxonomy): Eukaryota > Metazoa > Chordata > Aves > Piciformes > Ramphastidae > Ramphastos > Ramphastos sulfuratus. The sequence goes on from WBNM01040808.1 coordinate 14,763, forward strand.
TTCTTAGATCCTCTTAGATGCAGGAGGGAGCTTGGTAGAAGAGGTAGGTTGGCACCCACCCTCAGCATGACAATCACAGTAAAAGTGTCTGTTGATAGTGTGTTTCTGGCTTTGGGAGAACAGAAAACCTGCTCAGAGGGTGTTTCAGAGAGAGGTGAGCCTTGTGCAGTGGTGGATCTTCATTTTGAGGCTGCAGCCATCTCTTGCAGAGAGAGTCTGAAGGATGGAGAAAACTAAATCAGCAAGGATTTGGGTTTGAGAAGGCTGGCATAGGAACAGGGAAACTCTTTACAACCCCTCCTGTTGTTTTTCAACTTGGATTATAGAACCCATCAGCCTAGAATTCGGAAGCAACTTTAACTGAGCCTATGCTGATTCCTTGCATTTTGCATACTGCTTTCAAATGAAAGCTAGAAAGTGTAATGAAAGCTACTTTAAACGGGTCTAAGATGCAAATACATTCATTTTGAAAGCCCTGTTTGTAACAGTGTGATATTAGAATGTTTAAATCACTGCTTTCCATGGAAAAGAATTAATTTCTTTCAATTCAGTAATGTGAGACACAGTATTGCTTTGTTCTTTGGTTTTGTTTGGTTGCTTTTTTTTTTTTTGTGGTTGTTTTTTTTTTTTTCTTTGCCTTTTATTTTTTTTTAAGCCTAGTAACAAGATGACTCAGATAGTAACCTGGATAATTAGGTTACACAGAAACAATTTCTATTAAAAATTTAGTTCTATGTTCCTAACATTGCAGCTCAAGTTTGCTGCCAATAGCAGTGGGTCAGTTTTGAAACAAAATAGGGGTATGTTTAAAAACTTCAGCTCAATTTTAAAGACACTTCTCATTGTAAATACAGGAGTACAGCACTGCAGTAACAACACATTTTTAGGCAAACAGAGTGTGAAAATGGGTTTTAGAAGAGCTGGTATGGTACTTGCACTTTGGATTTGCCTGAAAGAAAAAAAGGATTTTATTATACCACAATACTAAAAGTACTCCATAGTCTTAAATGTTTTAAGTTTCTCCTGTTGAGAAGATCTCCAGGATAAAACTCTAATTCACTTTTAAGTCCAACACTAAGCAGCATGAAGACATCTAACACAATGCAAGTGCCAGTAATGCTTAGCTGTATGAAGTTATTGGTAGTTTAAATGAAGCCTGAACTTTAAATTGAGGGAACATGAATTTCTTGGGTAAGAGTTACTGCCTAAAGGAATCTTTTTGACTTTTTTTTCCATTTTGATTGAACAACTTTCTCATGGTCATTTATGGGACTGAAGTATATGGTAGTACTGCAAACTAACTTAAAATGTCTTGGGATGCCTTCAGTTACAAAACCATCCACTCTCTGAGATACATATTTTTCTTGTGAACCAGACAAAAGTACAGAGAAAGAATACTCTAAGTAGCAAGTAAGATGTGTTCTTGAGATGCTGGAAGGATATAGAATCATAGAATGGTAAGGCTGGCAGGGACCTCAAGGCTCATCTAGTCCCAACCCCCTGCCACAGGCAGGGACACCTCCCACTAGTACAGCTCACTCAAGGCCTCATCCAACCTGGCCTTGAACACCTCCAGGGAGGGAGCAGCCACAACCTCCCTGGGCAACCTGTGCCAGTGTCTCACCACCCTCACTGGAAAGAACTTCCTTCTAACATCCAGTTTAAATCCTCCCTCTGCCAGTTTAAACCCATTGCCCCTTGTCCTGTCATTGCAAGACCTTGTCAATAGTCCCTCCCCAGGAAAGGGCTCAAGAAGGCATGATTATGGTTTTGCCTAAGGAAAAACGAGGTGTATGGAGCTTATCCACAGGCAGAGGAATACTAAAAAATTGACAAAAAGATTCAAACAGGAAGAACAAGTTAGAAAAGTGTGAGGATAAAGCCCTTTTGTGGGAACTCAGTCAAAATAGGAAGGCTGACTGCTTTACTTTCAGCAGGAGTCACTTGCTGCTGAATTCTGCAGGCTGCCTTGGAAGGTGGCTTTCACACCTTTGACCTTAAACATAGACCAGCACAATCTAGAGATGATGCTAAGGATTCCCTTCTGATGGTCAGCCTGCTTGCAAACTCCAAGCAACATGAAAAGAGGTACCTCAAAGCATTGAATGTCTTAATTATAGACCAAAGAATACTTTAGACTCTTAAAAGAAGAAGAAGAAAGAAAATAAAAGGGGGAAGGAAAATTGTCAACAGTGAGCTCGGGTAAGCCAGTATTTCATCAACAAATACCCAAAATTAAGACAGAGCCTTGGAAAGTCCCTGGTAAGCTCTGTGGTCATTTATACTCTGGTATTTTGCAGGAAACTTTTATTCTGAGTAAATGAAAGAATTATGTGAATTGAACCTAAATCTTTAAACCAGGCAGTTTTTTGCAAATGTACTTTGAAAGTGCCTCTTTTTGTTAAACCTTCACAAAACATCTTTAAAATGCATGTTCTGACTTTGCTGCTGTTGCTCTCCCTATTGGCAGATAATTAAATGGAGAAGTGCAGCATCGGTGGTTTGCTCTCATTCCTCCATAGGCTGAAATGGAGAACAGATGGCAGTCAGAGCACCAAGAGCAGTTTGGGTGCCTAGTGGCAGGTAGTGTGTCCATGCTGAAATATATTTGTCTTCTGAAAGCTCTGAAACAACATGAAGTATGATTTAATACTAAAAAATAGGAGTCCTCAAAATCCTTCATTGCTTTAACAAACATAGGCCTTTGTCTCAGAGGCTCCTCCCCCTAAATCCATGATTTCTTTTCTGAGAATAGAGTTGGCTCTATTTATTCTGCTCCTGGTCTTTGTCATAGGCTTGAAATTGAATTCAGAATATAAAAAGGTACTTTTTTTTTTTTTTGTCATTTCCTCACTACATTTGGCAAAATCTGAAGGTTTTGTTGTTTTTTATTTACATGCCCTTTCCAGATATTTTAAATTTAATGATGTATTGCTGCAGCATGTTTGCTTGTCCTCCTCTGACCATAAACCAGCAGTCCAGAGCAGTTTAAAACTGACCCAGCTGCAAATGTTGGATACCATCTCCATAGATACCTGTTTTCTTGTGGGCATTAGTGCTCATTGATTTACTTTCCTGTTAGTTGTATGTAAGCAAAGTTTCTCCCATTCCTACAGCACAAATCTGCAAGAATGTTCTCTCAATTAGTGCTCGACAGATATTTGTGAGGTCTTTGTAGTTTCTTCTCCCACTTTTCTGTATTTTCCCCGGTGGCTGTGCTAGGAAAGTTCAAGCAATCCTTTCCTGCAGAGAGATAGATGCATGTGAGCTGATTACCATCCATCAAGAAGGATTCTCTGAAAAGAAGGATAGAGATTGGCATTACCTCATCCTACTGCTGACTGCCCAAACTCTGGCTTGTTTTGTCAGGCATCTTTCTACATAGCAGGAGCAGTGAACAAAAGTCAAAAACGCTGTGTTGGAGGTTTTGCTCCCCCTAAAATGGATGTTTTTCTGCCCTCTGTGAACATGGTGCTTCCTGTAACCTAACCTATATTAATGTATACTGGGGACTGTTTATTTCAACAGAGTTTTGGTTTAAAAAAAAAAAAAATTAAAACAAACAAACCAACCCAAAACTAAACAAACAAAACTCAAAACAAACCAAAAGCCCCAAACCAAGACAAAACAACCAACCAACCCCTCAAAACAACAACAACAAAGCCCAAACTCAAACAAAGCAAACAAACAAAAGGTACAATATAGCAAACGATGTAGAAAACCCTATCAAAATATTGTACCCAGTCTCCCTTCCTGATGTTTCTGTAATTACACCCCAGGTGACTAAAGCGGACACAACTTCAGCTGTGAAGTTTTTATTGTCTTTATTTGCTCAATGGTTGCTCACACTTTGACTTAGGGTGAGTTGCTCTTAGTTGTTAAGTACATGGAAAGTGTATTTAGGATGGAGCCCCCCTCTGCCCTGCAGCAATGGGAAGAACCCTGTATTTGGTCACTCAGTGACTTGAAACTCCATCACACAGAAGCACGGCAGAGTTTGGTTATGGATGGCAGAGGAGCTCTGTTCAGAGACTTCCTCACAGTGGGCACCAGGTTTCCCAAGTTCACAGCTGGTGGAAAGTGTAATAGGAATATCTGCGGGATGCTCTCTGCCCCTTCCCGGTCCTGTAGCTACTTATCTTTTGAGGCTGCAAATCCCAATCCTGTGGATACTTCTCTTTCGAGGCTGCGAAGTGGTTCTGCCCTTCAGAAGCCTGATAGTAGGCTCTGTCACTATGTCACGGCGCACATAATCAGCTCACATTCAGTGCAGGAATGGGGTGCCCGAAGCGGGAGGTGGAGCAGGGAGGAATCCCAGTGAGGACTGCTTTGTCCTGCGAGCGTTTTCCCGTATGGCAGTGCTGTCACCTGGGGATGTTTCTGTGGTGTAACCTCTTTTTTTTGTTCTGCTTTGTTTGGTTGCTGGTACTCGGTTTTTTTGTTTGTTGGTACTTTTTGTTTGTTTTTGTTTACGTTTGTGTGGCGTTGGTGGTTTTGTTTCTTTTTTTTTGTTTGTTTTTTTACGTTTGTGTGGCGTTGGTGCTTTTTTTTTTTTTGGTTTACATTTGTTTGTGTGATGTTGGTGTTTTTCTTTTTTGGTTTTTTACTTTTTTTTTTTTTTTCTTGGTTGGGTTTTGGTTTTTTTGGGGGTTTTTTTTTTTTGTTTTTTTTTGGTTGGGTTGGTTTTTTTGTTTTTTTTTTTTTTTTTTTTTCTTTTTTTTTTTTTTAATATTATTGTGATTTTTTTCTTTTTTTCCCCCGCAACTTACCAGTGTTCCTCAGTGCAGAGGACCGAGGCCACAGATGCTGATGGCTACTGGAGGGGTGCACACATAGGGAGGGGAAGTTTCTGTCTGTGTTTGGTCCCCCATGTGTAGTGAGCAGCAGCCGTGAGAGCTCTGTTCCCTGCGGGGTGGTTTTTTTTGGTGGGGAATTACTGTTCTTTTATTGATTGCTTCGGCTGGGTGTTTTGTTTGTTTGATTTTGTGCTGTGGGGAGGGGTTTCTGGGGCAGGAGGCCCAGGCAGCACCCGCAGCAGCCCAACCCAAAGCAGCAGCTGCGGGGGGAGCGGGCGCCCGTGGCGGGGACTCATCCGCTGGGCGGCGGCGCCACCTGGCGGTGGCGAGTGGGACGGCCAGAGCACAGGCTTTCCACCTCTCCGGTCTCCGCCTCCTCCTTCCTTTCCTTACTCGTCCTTCACCTCCTCTTCGCCTGCTCGCCAGCTCTGCAGTCCACAGCTGCCCGGTGGCTGCCTGCTGCCGAGCCAGAGACTGGCAGTGGCATGCGGGGAAAATAACAGTACCTGTAATGACAGTGAAAACACCAGAGTTTTCATATAGGCAGGGTGCCTGTGAGACCCAAATCTGGTTTAATTGTGCTTTTTGGGACACTGGAGCTATGATGATGTGTTTGTGGCAGTGAAAAGGTCAAAACGTGCTGTACACTTTGGGAAATTCATGGGGTGGGATTTTAACTGAGAGCATTACCTGTATGCAGACGAAGGTGCCAAGATGAAGTACACCTTAGGGGTGCCAGGAGTGTACTTAATTCATGGGGATAGGTAACTCTGTTAGCTACATAGTCTCTGTAAATGCTTTGAGTCACTTTGGAAGCTCTGTGTTTCTTTTGATTACAATGCCTGTGCCATAAAGACTACTCCTCACTCTGCAGTCAGGTGTGCAGATAGCTGAATTCATGGATTTAAATTCATCTTAGTGAACAGATTTAAACTTATTCTGACTTTCAGGAGGAGAATTTTCAAAACCCTTTGTTTTCCTGAATTTGGATTGACCTATATCTTTGCCATAGCAGTTGTGGTAATACTAAGTACTTCTTTGTGTGATGCTACTGGAGACACACAAACACACACACACAGACTCGTGCACATGATGCTACTGGAGACACACACACACACACACACACACAGACTCATACACATGATGCTATTGGAGACACACACACACTCCCCATGCAATTGTTTGCCTCTGTCTGTTTGGAAATATCTGGGCAAACATCCACTTTTTCTGCATTATTTTCTGTTAAGGATCTGAATTAACCAGATTAATTTCTGAGGCCCATTCTTCTTTACACAAGTTTTCTTTCTGTTTGGAGAGTGTTAAGGGCTTAACTGGTTGGGATGGGGGGTGTCCTGCCTTTTGTACTGAAGGTGTGGTTATATGACAAGTAAGTGATGTAGACTGATGTAGGTGATCTGAAGAGCTTTGTCTTTATTGGTAACTTAATCCTTTCTTTGCCTTTCTTTCTTTCTTTCTTTTTTTTTTTTTCTTTCCTTCCTTCATCCTGTGGAGTTTTATGTACAACAGCCCCTGCAAATGACATAGAGCTTGGAGGTGGTGGGGTGGTGTGGTTACCTCAGTTCCCCTCATCCCTCCCCAGTGCATTGTTTAACCCTGCTGGAGTTGCTCTGAGCAGACCTGTTGTGCACTGCTGGGAAAGCAGATGGCCTTACTGAGTTTCCAAAAAATCACTTCCCCCGTTAAGACCTGGACGTTGGGGAATAATTAACACTTAAGCTGCTCAGGAGGAGAGGTGTCAGTACTGCTTCTTGAAGAAATACACCACAGCCCTTACCCAAGAACTGATGCGACTTGTTCCTTGATCCCAGTGAGGTGCTTCTTCTCCGTCCTGCCAGGTCTTCATGCCTGAGGAGAGAAGCTGTCCACTGAAGTGGCTGGCATGTTTTCTTTTAAGGACACCTTGTATAGATAGCTGACCATCAACATTTTAAAGTCTTCCCTCATTAATCCTGTAGCAGGCACAGGGCTTTCTTCATGATGATTTCCTAGGAGTCCTCAGTATGGAGATGAGAGACATCAGTGAGGTTAGCTGAGCCTTTTCACCCCAAATAGTGTTTGCAGGCTGTTGTAGGTAGAAGCTTTTTTCTATCACACCAAATTTGTAAGTTGCCCTTAAACATACTTTCCTATTTGCTAGCAAGGTATGTTGCAGAATGTGGAGTAAGAAAGGTAGATGAAATAGTTTCCAGCCTTTCTGGATGTTTTGCTGGATGTTTTGGGCTTTTTGTTAGGTTTTTTTGTTTGGTGGTGGTTTTTTGTTTCGTTTTGCCTTTTTTTTTTTTTCTTTTTTTTTTTTTAATTTTTTTTAAAAGGAGAAATTCCAAATGAAGCCAGCCTGTGGCAGTGTTTTTCAGCATTTCTTTTGCTTCTGCTGCATTTAAAGCTTAAGGCTCGATGCTAATTTTAAAACTTGGGAAGCTTCCTATGCACTATATCGGGCAGTTAGTTTCAGTATTTAATAACATTTTAGCATGTCACTGCATCTCTTCTTAAAATGAGCATGTGCTTCATTGTCTATGATGCTTGTTTTAGAAGTGATGTATTGCCTTTTTTTCAAATGGATTCAGTTCCTCCCACCCCTTTCTCCTTTAGTATAATGTTTCTGTTCTTTGAAAGATTTATTAAAATAAAACAAAACCAAATATTTACAGCTGCTGCTGCTTTTTTTCCGTGTGTCTTTGAGACATCCTCTTGTTTCCTGACCTTTCTGAGCTACATCATGCACCATGGGATGATTCTCATCTGACTTTCCTCCCACACAGAAGGCCTCATATGCTTGGAAATGAGAAACCTATGCACTATGTATGAATAGGTGCTGGAATTTATTCATTTTTGTCTCTTAATTACATCTTAGAAGTTTTTTGTTGTTGTTGGTTGGTTGGTTTGTTTGATTTCCTTCCTCTTTTTCCAGACTAGTAAGACTTTGAAGAGTAAGAATTTAAGTGAGTCCAGAACTTTGGTGTTCTTGAGAGCTCATAGTTTTATCTTTGGTATAAAAGGAAAAGTGTCAGGAAAAATGTTAAAACTGCAAATCCCTTTTAGAGCACATTTCAGCCACAGGCAGCTGCCTTTGCTGCTGCAGTGCTGGTGGCCATAGGTTCCAGCCTGCTTTGTCTATTAGCTCTTCAAAGAGATTATGGAAGTTGCCAGTAAATGGCTGATGTCTTTAGTGATCTGTAAGGCTGTCACAGAGTTGTTTCAAGCCAGGTCTGAAAGGCCACTTACTTTGCCTCCCGTAGTTAGTTTCCTCTGTTCCTATACAAAGGAGCAGGGGAAGACACTGGAAAGAAAGGGAAGAGGAAAGGAAAAGCTACTTCAGTAGCAATTAGCCAGCCTGCAAATACCCATGCCCTGAGTCCTCATTAGGAGCAGACACTGCTACTGGTGAGATGGAGGCGAGGTGGAGGGGAGCTGGAACTAGCAAGCAAGGACCTTGAGCTTCTTCTCTCAAAGTCTTCAGCTCAGGGCTGCAAGTGGTGTGGCACATTCACAGCACACTTAGTGCAGCTGAGCTGCAAATGGTACTGAGTTGGTGGCCTTGGCTAAGAGGCTAGAAGTTGCCTTTGTGCCTGTAGCCATATGCTTCTCGGATCTGGAGCTGAGCTTTTCAAGGAAACTTACAGCTTTCATGCACCTTGAGGAAACTGCACATCTCTGCTGGGCTCAGTCCTTCTGTCCTGCTGCATCCTTGTGGCACCATGTAGCAGTGATAATTACCCAGCAAAGTCCCTCTCACCAAGCACATCCAGTTTCCATGGATGATAATTCAGTCTGTCCAGCTTGTATCACAGAATCACGGAATGGTAAGGTTGGAAGGGACCTCAAAGATCATCCAGTTCCAACCCCCTGCCAGAGGCAGGGACACCTCCCGCTAGTACAGGTCACTCAAGGCCTTGTCCAACCTAGATGTGAAATGACTTGCTTCTTTTCCTATTCCAGATCTATTTTCTTCCATTGTCTTTCCAAAGTCCTTTTTTTTTTCATTTGAAAACCTGAATAAAATTACTAACAGAGAAGCTGATTTTCTGCCCAGGTAGTGTATACCCAGTGAATCTTTAAATATTTGTAGCGCTTGTCATCTAAGTTCAGCTTTATGTGATGTGCTACTGTGTTTGATGTCCCTGACTTGCACAGTGGAGATCTTTGACTGCTTTAGGTCTGTAAATATAGCCACCAGCCATGGTAGCATGGCCTTGAGCAGGAGAAACAAGGTAAATTAGGTCATGGAGAGCTCCTTATTTCCGTAACTGTGCTACCTTTGTTACCATGCTGGGCTGGCTGGCTGTAGCTTAGGTGTTTCTGCAGAAAGCTAGCACACAGCACAGCTGTACCCTCTGTTTTTAGACTGAGCAGCTCTAGTAAAGGGCTTTATGATGTATGGCAGCACACTACCCACACTTAACAAATGATAGGAGAAATGAAATATTGGATGAGGAATGTTAATCTGTATGGGGTGGTTGCCAATCCACAGTCCTGCTCTGGAAAGCCTTTCTCCTTAATGCACTTGAAGGAGGAGGAACAGGTGGTGGCTAAGATACTCTGGAGCAGACATTGTGGCAAGTCTGACTGTTGGAACAAAAGGGAAGATCTCCAGGAAGATTTACAACTGTTTGGTTCTGTGGTTTGGAGTGTCTGTACAGGCAGGCTGCCACTTGCTTTAAAAAAAAAAAAAAAAAATTGAGTCAGAATTTTCAGTGTCCTCTGCAAGTAGTTTTGACAAATATAAAATAAAAGAACCAAAAATCACAACAGCCCACACCCAAATCCAGGCCTCTCAAATCTAATTATATATCCTGCTGTATTCATGGTCTTATGCCTTTCTTTTTCCTCCTTCTACCTGCAGCAGGGAGGGCCACACATGGAGAAATGCCTAGCAGCTACAGAGCGTGTTGGAAGTACTCTGCTTAGGTTTTGGACCAGTTCATACTGTATTGCTATTAACTCTGGAATTACGACAAAGCTGTGTTAGTCAAATTGGTATCATCTGGCCTAATCACTTCCTAATTTTGCAGAGCATTCCAGGAGTTTTATATCCCATAATTTTATTTTATTTTTTTCTAAGTATATTATGAGCAGCAAGATTTAAGGCAATGCCAAACTGTACAGTTTTCGTTCTGGCAAGCAGTCCCTACAAGTATTTTTGTATTGGTCTTTTGCATGAATTCCTCTCTCCCTCTGTTTTACCTGTGATTTATAGATAAGCACTTGCTGTTGCCTCACCACTTCCTGGGATCCAGGCAGCTCTTTGGAACTGTGTGCCTTTGTGTTTTAAGCTGCTGTAGTACCTTTGCTGCAGTTCAGTCTGTGAGTGGGAGTGATGGACCTTTTCTTCTACCTTCACTTTGCTGTTATTTTTCCTAAAGGAAGGAAAGCAGGTTTGAAGTTTTGTGAGCTGGGGACAGAGATGCAAAAAGCCACGAGTAACATGAACAACTTGCTTTGCTTTCTCAGCACTGTGCTTTACCTGACTGTAGCTGGAGCAGCCGTGTGTGTGATGGAAAGACATTGAGATGTTCTCGAAGCTCACTGGGCAAAGAGTGGCTGTGGGGCACAACTGGCAAGTCCACTGCCCAGTCCAAAATGGGACCATGCTGAGTATGCGAGCAGGATGTGTCCATGGGATTGGATGTTTCAGTTGCTGCCTTGCTGTGTGAGGCTGGGCAAAGCAGTGTCACCTCCCCTCATCTTTAAAGGACAAGCTTCCTCCTCAACCAGCAAAAGCCCCACTGAAGTCTTAACTACCCTTGGGTCAAGCTAGTGTGGATAAAGACTGAAAAAGGCACTTGCAAATACTCTGATAACAGGAGCTACATCTTTGCCTGCAGATAAGTACCTGTTAGTGTGTGGGGCCTTTCCCGAGCTGCAGCGATTACCCTCACAGACCTCTGTGAGAAATGCAGAGCTGGAAGGATTGGTAAGTCATCGCTAGCTGTGCCACTGCCTGGAATTCCCATGCTCCACATATATCATGACATACAAAAAAAACCCACTGGATGAACACTGGAAATGTCATGTCTGTGGCATGCAGCCAGCAGCAGCCATTTTACCCACATGTGCACTTTCACTTCATTATGTGCTCTGCTGTGAATGCTTTCCTTCCCTCACCTTCAAATAAAGGCTGTGTTGACTTTGGAAGAGCTGATACCTGGGAGACAGATCCCAATGCACCCAGTGCTCAAGAAGAGTTTGCATTTGGGCTTCAGCACAAAGCCTTTTGCACTTGATGTGCACCTGTGCAAAGCTGAGGGTGATGAAAAGATACTACACAAGGGGAGAGTGGAGTAATTTGCACATAGAGCTGCTCTTGCAGCTCCCCATCGGTCTTCGGGAGGCTTGTAGCGACATTACCCTAGATAACAACAAAGCCAAATATTCCTCAAGGAACAATTGTATGCAAGTACCAGGAGTGAAAAAGTTCACTGTGAACTTTCAGGCTTGTTTTTCATCATACCCCTGGTACCTAACAACATGCCTGACAGATTCTGGACTTGATATCTTTTCCCATCTACTTCCTCAGTTGCTTTGTTGGTGCCTATTCTCTGATTGTGCTTGAAATAACCTTGCTGGTGTTTGCGTCTGTGGTTGTGTGGATGGGGGATGGCTTCAGGTCTCTCTTATCTTTGAAAAAAAAAAAAAAAAAAAAGAAAAAGTGATCCTTGAAGTGTGACATAACTAAAGCATTTCTGCTGTGCAACTGAATTTGTAATTTTATAGATCTAGAGAATACCATGTAGAAAAGGCTTTTTTTTTTTGTGTGTGTGCTCTACTGTAACTGTTTTCAAACTCAGCTTTTACTCACCTTAAATGTTCAAGTTTCAAACATAATCAACTAAAATTTTGGTGTTGTTTTTTTTTGTCCCAATCACTTCAGTGACCTTTTGGTCTCTTTTCAAAGTGCAAAACTAATGTAATCAGTGTCTCTGGTAATTATAGCAATAATAATCTTAGAATAATTAAAAAACCTCAACATGTGCAGTGCAGAACTGAACAAACTTCATTGCATTAGTTTGATGGTTGCCTGTTCATGTGTTTTGATGCCTAGATTATAAGAGCTGGGTGGGTTTTGTTTTCACAAGCAGTAGGTGTCCTCCCAGACAATGTCAGAGAGATCAGTCAAATGGAGACTAAGGAGTGTTAGGAGAGGTGAGTTTGCTTGCCTGTGCCACTTCCATCCCCTGCAGTGTCCTCCAGTTCTGCAGAGGGAAGGAGATGAACAGTGTAATGGAGTCTTTCAGCTGTTTTCAGGCTCTGGGCATGACTGTATGATGTTTTAAGCGTTGGGCAGTGAGAGTAAAAGGTAACTTGAGGGAAAAGTTAGAAACTCAAAAGGGTAAAGTTAGTGAAATGAAGCAGATGGGACTTTGGAATAAGCTCACACATTGTTGTTCCAGGAATAGAGGGGGAAAAAATGTGCAAGAAAAACAGCTGGAAAATAGCATGTCCATAAAAGAAGTTGAATTTAGGGCTCCAAGCATCAGCCATGTAATCTCATGGCAACAGCAGTAGTAGTGTTTGGGAGGAGAAGAGTGGAAGGGAAAAAAAGAGCAAAATTTTGCTCTTTACAGTGCCTAAAAGAATTAAAATTACTTTGTTCAGATATTAATTTCCCTCCACTGGGTCTGGTCTTCAAAACCAAGGATATAAACCTTATTGTCTCTCTATTTGTGTTGTAGTCAGCAACCTTTTCCAAGAAGTACTTTGTTGAAAGCTGACAGTTGCCATCATGCATCCCTGTCCTGAAACTGCTGGCAGTTGAGATTAAAATGAAGTCAATGAGAAGTCATTTGGGGAACTATGAGGTTTAGATGTAGAAAAGGAGTACAGAGACCATGAATGCAAACTATACCAAAGGGCTGCTAGTTCTGATTGATAAACTCATGATCTGGGTTTGTTTGCTTAGGCAAAAAGGTAACTCCCTCACTTCTAGCCACAGTAAAAGTAGGGAAAAAAAATTATGAGAAGTAATAAGGAAAAGAAGTGTGGTATAAAACAGACACACCTCACTCATGACCAGACAAAGCCTGGGAAAGGGCAGGGTGAGCTGGTTGGCTGATGAACCGTATCAGCTAGCATCTCAATCTCAAGAGCTTTGTTGGGTTTCTGCCCCATTAAAAACCACAAACTTCAGCCAAGAACACTCACCATCAATTGAAAAATTAGTCTGAAAGGAAACAGGGATATTAGTTGATCTGCCCTTCATTGTCACACTCTAAACTGCTGGCCTGCCCCATTCTGCAGTACAGAGTACTGAACTCTAATCCTTGGTCATCTCTGTTTCTGAATTATTGAGGAGCTGCATCTGAAAACATCTAACAATGTGTAAAACAAGGTGAGCTTTACAGGTGACAGGATGAATCTTGTAGCTAAACGGCATAACCTTTCTTTCACGGTATCTCATTGTGACATGTGGTTTTGTGGTCTGTAGCAGATGTCTCTCACCTTATGCCTACTTTGGTACCATGTTGTGGATCTGCTGAGTGGTGTAGCCAAAGCAGAAAGCAGGAGAGATAGCAAAGAGTATGTGGAGCATGCAAGCTAGACATGGAGGCAGCTGGAGCTGGGGACATGGGTGGAAGACACATCATCCTCTGCAAAACAGATACTAGGTCTTTTGAACAGCTCAGATGATAAACTTGCTGCTATGGAGATTCATAGGCTCACTACTGAATGTTCCAGGAGTTCTTTCTTTAGCTAACCACACAGGGAATTAGTGTGAAAGGAAAGCTGCTTTGGCATATGTCTACAATGCAGTTGTGGCATATGGATATCAGCTTATGAGGGATTTTGGTTTGTGTTCTGCTAGAGCAAAGGCAAGGAGTAAGTGATGCTTTTTGCCTCCCTCTGAAAAGGATGAATTTTTATCATGTGTTGATAAATCCATGTTTTGGCCATCTATGTTTTACAGTCCAAGCAGTGTGCTACCTCTTAATAGTTATTCAGTGAGCTGCAAATACACAGAATTGTTGGTTTGTTTTTTTTTCCTGTTCATGAGTTTTCCTGTGTGCAGTTACATCTGATTGTTGTGATAGACTCCAGTGGTCAGGATGATGTAATTCTCTCTTGGAGCTTGGAGTTCCTAGGGCAGGCCAATCACCCTCCCATCTTCCCTCAGCCATGTGAAGGAGATTTAACTCTTCATCTTTATATTCTGTTCAGTTACTTTTCTGTTGCAGTTCTCTAAACTTCTGACTTGTCTATACTTGTAGATGTGCAGAGATATTCTGCAGGCGTGGAGTAATTTCGTTGGATCTTCCTTTCACAGGATAAAGACTTTGTTTTTCTGCTGCAAACCTGCTTTTTGCCTTTTTTCCCCTCCTGTGTCCTGTTGTGTTGTGCTTGCTATGGGCTTTTACATAGTGCCCACTGTTGCTGTGTATATATTTTGGTTTACATTAAATATCTGTACATCTGCAAAACCATAAACAATGGGACTAGTACGACCTAAGTGGAGTGGTTTTATTTTTATTTTTACAATGCATACTTTGATTTGTGAAAGCCAAGCTGAAGAACCTCACCAGTACACTAGTACTTAACTTGCTGTCTATTGTAACATCTGTTATTTTCAATATTGCTGCTTCCCAGATTTCTCCCTCCCACTGCATGGGGTTTTTTTGGCTTGTTTCCCTTCACTTGTCTTAGCCTGCTTTTTTTTTTTTTTTTTTTTTTTTCCAGAACAAATCTCATTTGATTCTTTTCAGACTGCATTTCTATTCTCTCTTAAGTCCCTGTGCCCTTTCCTTGTCCCAGTTATTTTTGCAGCACCTCCAAATGCGATATTTCCTGGAGATTTAAGTTCACATGCTGTCTGGAATCTCTTCTGGATCGTTAAAGAAAACACCAAGTGAAATAGGACCTAATGCAGCTCTTTGCAATATTACACCTTCTTCCAATGTTGCCCTTTGCTTTTATCATAATTTATTTGCAGTCATTTTTCAAACTGAGCCACAGCATTCATCTCTTAAGTGCAAATCACTATCAAATGTTTACTAAAAATCAAACACATTACATCTGCTCCTTTCCCTTCAGCTCCTGGTGCTGTAATGCTAGCCAGAAGAGGGGCCAATTTCTATCCAGTTCTGCTCTTTTGAATAGAAATCATGGTTTCATTGTCCTTAGGCTTGTAGCCTGGTTTACTTTGTAGGAAGCCTCATGAATTAGAACAGCTGTGCAACCCATTCTGAAATTCAGTTTTGTGGAGAAACAGAGCTAGGAGTGGAGTTTATGCGTGATGGGGAGAAAGAAGAGGGATACACGCATCTGGGGAGAAGGGGAGTCACTTCTATTTGCCTCTATAAGACATGTAAATAAGTGGTGGCAGTTAGATGTATTTCTGAAGAGCTGGTCAAATCCCTGACTATTCCTGTTTCTTCCCATGTGGTTAGTGTTTCTTACTCTCCTTTGCTCTCCTGTGGCCTGCAGTACCATCAATATTTGAAGCTATGACCAAACCGAAGGCACAAGATGGCAAGAGCAGCCACCTCCTAGCTAGGCACCTTGTAAAATTCCTCCACTTCAGCTGTTGGTTGGGTATCCATGACACAGAAGAACTGTAACATTCCAGGGAAGTGGTAAAAGAACCTTTCTCACTCTAAGAACAAATGTTAAACAGCTGTTTGGGATAAGAAACAAAGGAATTGAGACAAATGTGAAGGGATGTCAGGGACTGCAGGATAAAAAGCAAGAGCATGCTTGGCTAAGAACTCTTTCAGTGGGGAATGTGAGTTATAGTCCCTGGAGATCATGCAAAAGGCATCCCATTCATGGCTTTTTGCTTTGACCTGGCCATAATAAAATCTCGAAAGTTTCTTGTGACAGTAATGCCTGCGCTGCACTGATTTGAGTAATATTTTATACCAGTGATTTAAAAGGATTGTTAGTACCCCTTCACAGCTGGGGCAAGTGGCTGGGAGCAGGCAGAAATAAATTTAATCTATTTTCCTAAAAAAGGCTCTGCCTATATAATTGGGTTGCACACCCTCTCCTCGTGCATCCCTTCTTACCCCCTGGCTTTTGCTACCTGTCTGAACCACCAACCATGATAGGAAAGATGGCACGTGGCAGCATTTCAGCCTGGCTTTTTGTCCCTGGCAGGGAGCAGGATGGGGCTAGGGACAAGGTTAAGCTCTGCTTTGTGCTGCTGAAGAAGTGTGAGTTGGCCTGTGAATGAAAAAGCTTGTCTGTCCACATCTTGGGGAAGCTGAGGCAGGAGTGTGGTTTTGTTAGGGTTCTTCTTTTGCTGCGAGTGGATCTAAGCAATTATCACAAACATTACTACTAAGGCTTTAAAAATTATTCCTGGTTTGTTCAGTACTATTTGTGTGAGACATCAGAGGAACTGAATCTACCAAGATGCTATGAAGAGATGTTAAAAGCTGCAGTTTGTAATAACCTCATGAATTTTCATGTATGATACTGACAGTATATGTCTTTAGCATTGTGCCAATTGCAGACCTAGATACACCTCAGAAATGCCTTCATCATTTTCCTACCCTGTGCTGCATTTCCACCTGGAGAATGCCTCTAATGGCTGTGCTGAAGCAATAGGACTGAAAGGATTGTATCCAGCTTGAGGCTTGCAGTCACAGGCTTTATACCCATGGTTGTTGGGGCACATGAGACAGTGGTCTTGCTCTGCTTCCTTCTTCCCCTCTTTCCCCCCCAAGTACAGACCTAAACTGCACAGTCTAAACCTAAAGACCAAGTCCAGGCCTAATCCATGGCATCTCACACTCTGTTCAACTTTGTCCTCTCTGCTGAAAGAGTGCAGTACATAGATTTTAATCAAGTCAGAAAGCACTGAGAAGTGTCTAAGGTTTGCAGGGCAACCTGAAGGTCACCAGTATCATAGAGTGGTTCGGGTTGGAAGGAACCTAAAAGATCTTCTAGTTCCAACAGCCCAGCCATGGGCAGGGACACCTTCCACTAAAGCAGGTTGCTCAAGGCCCCATCCAACCTGGCCTTGAACAGTGCCAGAGAGGCAACATCCACAATTTCCCTGGACAACCTGTTCCACATGTGCCGATGTGTTCCTTTGTCAGGGCTGCACAGGTGGGCCAAGGAGTGAATGGAGCCTTCTGGCTTCCCAGGCCCTGAGAGCATCTCCCTCCTTCCTTCTCTGCCCACTATGCTCAGCATGGCTCAGTTTCTGCCGAGTACTGCTACAACCAAATGATTTGGTTTTACTTTACTTTTTTATTTACTATGACGATCAAAGGAACCACTCCTTGGAATCATAAAGAGAAGACTTAAAATCTTATTTAAGAGCACAAATATTTGGGGCTTTGACAGATGTGCTTTGAAAATAACACAGATGGGGAGTGTCAGATTTCACTGCTGTATCCAGTGTCTTTGTTTTCAAACTGTAAATTTGGCTAGCAGTGCTGGGCATGTGCTTTCCCAAAACCTTACCCCTGCAACACGGTAAAGATAAGTTTCTGTGTTGTGGATTTCCCCTCACCCTGAATTTACCCCCTAAGAGAGGCTGAAAGGAAGATCACCGTAGCAGAGTGATCACTCAGCCCTGCAAGGCAGCAAATCTGTGGGTTCTTTTTAACTTAATTACCTTGAATTAAACAAAAGCTTAAGAATTTTTTTTGCTTGAGTTGAAGTGGACTTTATTTGCAGTGAAACCCCAGCCAAAGCCATGCTTCTTCCATTGCACTGTGCAGAATAATGCCCATGGCACTTTGCTGTGCTAACGCTTCAGTTTCTGAAGGCCTGGCTTTTATGAGTTGATACAAGAGGATGTGCAGCTCTAGAGCAGTTCACCCCTTTCCCATTCTCACCCCTCCTACAGATGTGGTGATCACTTTGGACTGGTGACATTTTAGATGGAGCATGGTCTCCTTACACTTGCCTGGCAGTTGCTCATTAACTGCATGTTAATTGAAACTGAAAGTTTGTCAGATGATTCAATTCAGTTACATGTTAAATGGATTCAGTGCAGTAAGCATCACTGCTGTGGTGAACATCTCTGTGGAATTGGTTTGTGAACTGATTCGATGGCTTCATCAGTGACTCAGAGATCAGCATTGGGGGAGTGGGCAGAGGCAGCCATGCTCCCAGCAAAACAAATCCTGCTCTTCTCCTTTCACCCTAAACAGCTTTAATTACTGCCCAGTATGTTCCCTTTCCAGGATGTATTAAGGAGATAATTTTACACTGGAGAGATGAGAAGCAAAGAAGAAAATTAGAAAATTAGGAAGTCTGCTTTGAATTCTGTAATCTAACTGGCTGAAAATGCTGAATTCCTTATCTCTCAAGGGAGTGAGCACTCATAAATTTTTCCTAAAGTTTGGCTCAGACATGGACATAACTTAAAATAGAAATGTATCTGCTTTAAAATAATGGATGAAAATCCAAAATTTATATTCTTCATAACTCGTCTTTTAGATTTTGCCACTGCAAAAGTCCCTCTTTAGTGAACTGTATATTCCATATGCTGTACCTGCTTGCATGCTTCATTTCCATGTGGAGCCAATTTTTATTGCTGAGTTTAAAACCCTTTGAAAACAGGAGCTTATAATGGAAGTGCTGACAGACCTTTAACTATCTGGCTCCATTATCTTCACTTTTTTAAAGCATTAAGTGGTTGCATATTTGTTTATTTTTCTCACAGTGCCACAATTCAAACATGGGTGTATTATTGAATTGTTCTTTCTCCAAAATGTCACAGGCATGCAGCATTAGACAGTTTATCCAGACTTTGCAGTCATTTTTTCTAAGTAAATTGAACTGTTGGGTTTTATTTCAAGACTTTCTTACTTATACAGTACATTTAGTCCATAGCATGTCATTACAATACTAATACCAAGTTTGTTTTTTTCAATTGCTATCTTTTTTCCTAATCTTGAATTCTACCCTGTCTTTTGGGCTTCTTTCCTCATAAAGTGACAATGATGTTTCTTTTTGTCCCATTCAGATGAAAAGCCATACCACTGCAACTTTTCTGAAGAGGAAACCCCCATGGTAACGTCTCAGTTGGATGAACTTCCGAAGCTGGGAAGCTGCAATGCTAGAGAAAACAAGGCCAAGGAACCTAAACCAGAGATTCCTGCCCTGGTGTCAGCACTGCAGAGTGTCATCAAGGAGCCCTTTTCGAAATACCAAGATGTAAAAGGTTCTGCAGACATAAAGATGCCAGCATTTCACCACAGCCAAGGGCTTCCGTGCTCCAGTCGCATTGCTGGCTTTGCTTCGGGTTTGAGCCAGGCATCTTCAAACATGGCCATGGACTTGAAAACGTCGCTTGAAGTGCAGGCTAGTTGTGCTAGAGAAAATTTGCTAGACTTGCACAGGGAGCATCCTCTAGAAAAAGGTGCTGAAGCTCAAGAAGTAGCTCCACTCGATTTGAGTGAAAAATCAACAAGGGATAATTCATGCAATAAAAATCTGAATACATTCTTGCAGGATGCTTTAATTGTCTACCCGTGCCCTTTTTGCAGTCACAAGACCTACTACCCCGAAGTCCTGTGGATGCACAAAAGAATTTTGCACAAAATCAGCTGTAACTCGATGGTCCCCCCTTGGGTTCAGCAGAATGGATTCAAGAGTATTAAAAACAACCTGATCTTTCTGGCAAGGAGTGGGCGTACTGGCCCCCCTCCTGTTCTCGGCGGTAAGGAGTGCCAGCCTTTGCCCATTGCCAGATTTACACGCACTCAAGTGCCAAGCGCATTGCCAGGCTCCAAAACCAGCTCTCTTTCTGTCGGGACGACTGCAAAGTCTGGGAGTATGTATCAGTCTAAGGACACTCATGCCTTCAGCCACTGTGGTCCACGCTTACCAGGTCTGGATGGGTACAGACAGCCCAAGTTAAACCATTCCCAGGAGCAGTACAGCATAGCAGCGCAACAAAAAAGTAAATATGAGGCAAATTCCAAACTTATGCAGATGGGAGCCTATAGCAGAAGTGTAACACCTACTCAAACAGTCATATCCAGGCCTAGCACACAGCCCACCAACAGCAAGCAAGTGGAAAAGTATGCAGGTCCCCAAGGAAGTACTAGTTTTGCCCCCCCAGCTAAGCACTGTGCATCCGACTCCATGAAGGCCAAATTCAGCCCACCGCTGCAGTATCACCCTCTGTGCAAAAGCGAGCAGTACACTAAACAGGAAGAGCCACCGGCGCCTCAGAGGGAGTCTCACGTGAAGGCTGGGAATGAGATGAGGACATTGGCAAACTGCACAGCAGTAGCACGAGCAAGTCCACTGCTGCAGCCCCAGCCTAGTGCTGCAGGAGTTTCTCCAGCTTTACACTTTAGCAAACAGGATCTGGGATCAGATGGACATGAGAAACATTTGGACGTTTTAAATATCTTTAAAACGTACATTCCAAAGGACCTCGCTTCGTTGTACCAAACCTGCGGTGCCAACAGCCCTGTCCTGGATCACACAGGTAAGATTTTCACAAGCCCTTCATAGCTGAAGATGTGTCTTGCTTGTTCCTGTGTTGTTCAGAGCCATGACATGCTGTTTCACAGTTTCTTCCTTGTCTCCCTTTAATGTTTGGGATTACAAGTTCATTGTTTTTATCATTTCAGGATAGGCTTGAATAGGTTTGTTTACTGATCTCTAACACTGCAGCATCCACCTTGTGCACTGTGTGACATTTCTGTCGCCAGTTAAATGTCTCTGGTTCCACCTGGAGTGTTGCTGTTCCTTTGTCCCTGCACTGCAAGCACGCTAAAAGTTACACAGATGTGCTGTCACAGGGAAGATCCCCCTGATATGCTGATGCTAGCACACATCATAATCTTTTTGCTTCAGGCAAAATAAACATCCTCTGGGGCTTTTCTGTGATGTTATTTTGGAGGTTTTGTTCGATTTTGTTGGCAAAGGAGTCTTGCAACAACAGTGAGAGATAATCACTTGTCGGTGTCCTTTGTCTTTCTTGACAAAAGTCTTAAGATCTTCCTTGTCCATATCAAAGACTGCTATTGTATTTTTCAAATGATTCTTTTGATCTGTTTATATCTTTATAATTAAAAAGCTATAGGGCTGAATATGTGCCTGTGAATTCACATAAGCAGGAAAGGTAATCATGCAAATAGCCAATTTAGAAGTTCAGGGACTATAAAAGTATCAGAGCTTTCCCGTCTTTCAGCAGTCAACTGCCATACAGAAAGAAGAGGGAAAAAAAAACCCAGCCAACAACCAAACACAAAGAAACCTATCTGATTTTTGATTTTGAAAGCATGCTCTTTGGATGATCTGCCAGAATTAGTTTGTCTCAGTGGAAAGTGAAAAATCACACTGATGTATTGCTCTTGAGATGGGAATATGTGTGCAGGGTCAGAGAATGGCAGTCACAGTCCCAGCTCTCAGTGTTTGTGAACTATCCCATTTTTTCATATGCATCTTCACTTTGTAGAGGTTGTCCAAAAACTGAACTCCATGTGGAAAGGCATGCATTCCAGCCCAATGTTTCCTGGTGCCCTCACCTGGCATAATGCTCTGTTTTGTTAAAAGCAAGGGTGAAATCCCATTTTGCACGTGGGATGAAACACAGGACATTTGGAAGCTGGTGGTGTAAGCACAGCTATGGTCTAGGGCACAGAAGGTGCGTGCCAGTATTGACCCCTCTGGCAGCTGTGAACCAAGGAAGGAACCATAGTGTTTGGTCATATCATGGTGAAAGGCCTTTGGACAAGACAGGAAGACAAATCTCTACCTGAAGTAGTCCATGAGGTGCACCTTTCAGCCACTCCTTTGTCAGTTTTGCTCAGTTGTTTAAATGCACTGCTGCATAGGGCTGACATTTATTGAGTACATCAGTTTACAGGTGGTTAGAGGCCACATGAAGATTGTAACTAACATCAGGCTCCTGGGTTTTCTTAGGAAAAGAGACTCTCAGTTTCTGAAACTTCAGGGCCAGTCAGTGTTCCTATTTCCATTCAGTCAACTTTGCTTTTGCCATTCCTGTGCCTAGAGAAGTTTATTCCTGCCTGCTTCCTCCTCTAAATGCCAGTTAATTGTTCCACCATCAACTTCAGGTACCTGCACATGGCTGCCTTCTTTGATGTTGTTTAATTTTACGTTGTGTTAACCTGCTTGGAGAGATCTTACTGATCCAGTGAGCTCCAAGACATGGTAAGGGGAATGGAGAGAAATAGTAAAAGCCAGGAAGTCAAAACTGGCTTTGTGAATGTGGGCACCAGAAAATACACAAGGACCACTGGGGCAAAGTAAAGTAGGGGCAGGGTTTCCAAGAAGGTCTTTATTTACCTGCTTTTTGGATGGGAGATTTTGTTGACCAAACGATTCTACTCATCAGTGATTTCTAGAGACACTTTAACTGGAAGTTATTTAGTGCCCACCTCTGCCTCGAAATCTCTTCTTTCATTCCAAGTGTTTTACAGCAATCAAGTTTTCAAAATTTGAAACCTTTTTTTTTTTTTTTAATGTAGCTTGTCTTCATTTTATATGCAGCTTCCAGGTTGTTGATGGTTCTCCAAACCAATTGGCATGGTGGCTGTTTTTCACAGCACTAAAATAAAAAGCTACTGCAGGCAAAAGGAACAAGATCCTACCAACTGCAAATGGAGGAGGACAAATGAACTTTGTCAGAAGGAACACAGACTTTGTCTGAAAGAACATAGATTGAGCCCTCTGAGTTAGCATGCATCATACAGTTTAATCTTAATATGACAATGTGAATATGGCGATCATGGCATAAAGGGCACTCAGAAGTCCCACTGAGTATATTATTTTGTCACAGGTTTTTTTCCCAGTTGAATATTCCCAGTAGACTTGGGTGTTTGGTATATGACCTCATGTTGGATCACAGTAGACTATTTTAATGTAGTAGTGCAGTGTTCAACTTCCTTTAGGGCAACTGGACTTATTTTTGGGATCCTTTCTTTTTCATTTGTGTTTATTCCAGTGTGTCCTTGGGAAGGAGAGTTGTATCAACTGTTGTGTTACAGCTGCAAACACAAAGCTTGCTGCGCCTAGGCAAGGTTTGTTTCACACTGCCTAATCTTCCCAAATGCTTGTAGAGAGAATCATATTGTTATATTTAATAGTGGTTATTTATTTTATTCATGGTATTTACATGAATTGCCATATTAGGAAGGGATGGGTTATGGCAGCAGATGCACTCTTTCCCTAGGGCTCCTTTGAGACCCGTTTTGAGCATTGGTTTTGCAGGAGCTCTCTCATTCATGTAGTCACGTTCATTTTACCTTAATTTGCTAACACCTGTAGTCATCCACCCTCTTTTGTTCATATATAGGATAACCTGAGTGATGACTCATAGGAGCATAGCCTTGCAGCAGTGATGCCCGTTGCTCAAAGCTCTGAACTATCAAAAGCCTTATGGTGCTCCTTAGGAAATGCAGCAGTGGCAAATATACCTGGAAGCAATCCATTTTTGCCACCTGCTTTTCAAATAACTACTATAAAGTGAGTGCCAGGGAGGAGTTAGATGAAAGTCCTGACTTGCTTACCTTTGGTGCTTGTGCAGGGTACTTTGACTTAGAACAGCGTCCTCAACCTTCCATCATGCACTACTCAAGCGGGAGCAGTGCTTCCATGAAGGCTGTCAGAGCGAGCCTGTAATGGCTGCCAAGACAAGTGTATTCACCTTTCACAGAGGGAAACTTGGGGTACACAGAGATTGAATGATTTCCAGAGATGGCAGAAAACCACCTGAGGAAGCCAGGTCTCACAGGCTGCACAGGAGCCACTCTGTTGGTAGCTGAGCTCTGCTCTGGCTGTACAATTGCCAGCACAGTGGTTGGGCGAAGGGCACCTCTGCTCCCTCAACACACTTTGCTCCACTTTGCTTGTGAACTTGCAGTTGCAGTTCTGGCCAGTGAGGGGGAAATGCCAGTATTAACAGGTTTGAAAATCTGCTTTAATCTTGACTGCCTTACGAGGCAAATCCATCACATTTTACTCGAGTTAAGCACTGCTGTGCTTAATTTTCTTCTGTGTGTGTGTATAGGGAAGGTGTATCTGTGATCTAAATTTGCCCTTAAACCATGATCTGGTGTCTGACTGCCGCCACGAACTTTGTTGTTGGAGTGTGTTGCAAGCCTATTGTACAGCCTGTGCTGCCATCTGCAGGAGGTGCTGTTGCTGAAAGACAAAACCATTTGCAGGGGGAAGTTTGGGGTTTTTTTTTGGCCAGACATTTCTTTTTCAGTATATACTGTGGTAAAAACCATTGCACTTGGTGCTGTACCAGCAGAATGAATGGCAGCTTGTCTTCTTTTCCATTCATTTTCAGGTACAGCACCTGTATCTCACATGAGCCATCTGACATTCTGCAGTTGATCTTTCAACTGGTTTTTATATGTGGCCACTTTTTTCTTCATGGTTTTGTTATTTTTAAATGCTGTAACGGGGAAGGGAAGTGAAGGAAAAGCTGAAATTGCACTTCAACTGACAACCTTCTGAGAAATTCTTTAAAACCCAAAGTATTCCAGTGGTGTTTCTTCACCGAATCAAACATTCAGGTTGGAAAAGACCCTCAAGATCACCAACTCCAATCAATATCCCTACTCTACAAGGCTCACCCTAAACCATATCCCCAAGCACCACATCCAAACGGCTTTTAAACACATCCAGGGTTGGTGACTCCACCACCTCCCTGGGCAGCCCATTCCAATGCCTGACCACTCTTGCTGGGAAAATTTTTTTCCCAATATCCAATCTAAACCTACCCAGTCGTAGCTTGAGGCCATTCCCTCTTGTTCTGTCACTAATTACCTGTGAGCAGAGACCAGCACCAACCTCCCCACAACTCTTTCCATCTGAGGAGGGTGTTTTACCGAAAGAGAAAAGATGACGTTCCGATTTTTTTTATTATTATTATTATTATTATTTTAATAATAAAAATGCCCAATAAAAGTCAGATGTGTCCTTTTTGATCAGCAGCTAAAAGACAAAGACCAGCCCTTTAAGTCAGATGCTGTAAACTGACCTTTGGAGGAAAAGGAGAGGCTTGAGCGGTTTTCCACAAATGCTAATGGCCTAGAAAACATGTTTACCCAAGGCTGGGGGAAGGCTGCTGTGCTGCTACCAGCTCAAAATGTCCGGAATGACACTTTCATTCACAGATGTCTTTCGTCTGTGCCTCAGAGGTCTGGGGTCAAAGCAGCACCGGCAGGCAGGTAGGCAGGGGCGAAAGGTTTGATCAGTCTGTGATGGCTCCGCTCGCTCTGCATTTGTCTCTGAGGTATTGCAGCCCGGGGGGGACAGTCGGGCTCTGGTCCTACTCACTTCCTATTATCCATGTGACTTGTCTCTGCCACGCTGGAGTCACTTTGATTTGCGTGATGTACTGCTTGACAAAGCTGGGTGATGGCTGAGAAGTGGATCCAGCTGCTCTGAAACGCGCACACCTGACATGCCAGTCCTGGTGCGGGCACATCATGGGGAGCATTTTTTAATTCAATGTAATTTATGCATTCTTGCAGTCCTGTGTGTGCCTGGCCTGTCAGCCAGTGCCTAGATGAAGGCTGACAGTTGTCATCCAGGGCCTGAAGGTAGCCTCACATAATGACACATTAGACATACTAATGATGTTTTCTTCTGGCATAATGTTTTCTTCTCAACTTTCCTCTCTCCTCTCCCCCTCACCCCCTCCTCCCTCCCTCCCTCCCTCCTGACTACAGGGATGCTCAGGACACAAACACGCCAAGGAGACTGCGTCTGCAGAGAATGTGGAAAATGCTTTACCCAACCCAGTCACCTCAGGACTCATCAGAGGTCCCACGCAGGTATCTTTTCACGCTGTCTTTCTTCTTTTCCCACTTGCCTACTTTCAGATCCGGCTAACAAAATGCCAAGAATTACGTTCCACAGACGGTGTTAACCTAAGTAATTCCAGCACCTAAATCTAACAGACAGGTTTTTTATTTTTATGACTATTGCTCTTGTTCTCCGGATATTGCTTACCTGATCCCTGCTCGATCTCCATAAAACTGCAATGCATTTAAGATAAGTCTGTTTGCAAATGTTTTATTTTAATTAGAGAGTAGGGTACTCAGAAATGAATATGCTAATGAATTCTGTTGCCACCAGCACAAATTGAAATCAAAGTACCCCTTTCAGCACAACATAAGGCTTTGTTTTGCCTCATCATTGCTGTTGACAGGAACATTTTTTGTGGGAAACAAGATTTTTTTCCACAGACCGGTCAGCCCTAAAATGGGAAATCCAGACATTTTAACCTGGCACAGTCTGTGGCTAAGGCTGGAGGAGGCTAAAGCCACTGGTGTTGAGAGACCTCCTGAGCATTGCCCGAGACAGTAAGACTAGCGGGTTCCTCCTGAAAAGTGTGAATGATGCATACATAAGCCAGTCTGATGCAAAATGACAGAGGCCAAATGGTAAGTAATGCAAGAAGAGGGTCCCTTTACACATACGCTGATAATTAATGTTGTCAGTGATTGCTTTCTTCAGTGCTGAAGTCTGAATTAAAAAGGGCAGTGGCCCTAGGCTGCCATTAGCACACTCTCTTACAGTAAGTGTTACGGTAAATTGGTATTTTCCGGCCACAGGCTAGTAGCTGGTGTCTTTTTTTGAACGTGGTTAATCTGTAATGGTCTCAAATAATGTACACACACTAACGAAGCTTGAATGTTCATCTGTTAACAAGCCCCCTTGTTCCCACAGTGGTATTTGAGTCTAATGGACTCCGAGGTACTGAAGTTCACACCACCTCCGCAGATGCCCCAAAACAAGTATGTTTTACAATTAATTGGATGTTTGGTTTTTAATGTGGTAGCTGGGAAAGAAGTTGCGCGGTGATACTCATCGCTAAAGCGCTGGGTTATAACATGTATAAGTAATAATGGTGTTTCTTGGTTGGTTTTTTGGTTGTTTTTTTTTTTGTTTTTTTTTAGCTCTTAAATTTTATAAGTGTTTTACCAAAGTCTGTTATATGGAGAGTCAGTTGATTGTAAAGCAGGTAGTTAGTGTTTAAATAAACATGTTACCAGCTTACTGGGGACCGGGCTGAACAGACAGCTCTGTAATCCACAGTGATATGTAGTAGTGAGATAGTACATAAAGAATTCCTAGAAATAATCTACTTTTACAGCTAACACATTTTCTGCTGCAGCAATACAATGAACACTTAGTCTGTATTTTTCTGAGGAGGATTCATACCTTGATGTCCTGTATCTGGCCTTTGAAAGGCTCTAGTCCTTCAGTTTCTGTGGACTCTGTGTGGCAATGTGCTTTCCTGTTTCTAGTGTACAGTTTCCTGTATTAAAAAAACCCCAATTCTCAACACTCTGAATTATAAATTGCAAAGCTGTTGCTTAGAAAACCATTAAACCATATTTGTCATATAGAGCTTAGATCTTTGGAGACCAGTTTCATAACCTGGACCTTTCCACTCCATCTTCCAGCTTGGCAAGTGGGTTTCAGGGCACGCCTTGTCATGGGCAGTTTTCTTTCATTGTGAAACTGCCTCCAGCATCACTCACTTTTCATCCATATTTTCAGTTGAATTTTGACTACAGGACTTTTCCTGTCCTCTAGTCTCTTACTAAATGATTGCAGATGGTTTCAGCCATGCTCAGAGAATGCAACAGAGAAGTTTAGGAGCTGGTTTCTGGCAAACATTCTCACTGGTCACCACCAGATCGCATAGTTCATGTGTTGCACCCTTCATGGAACCTCTTAGCACCTTCTCTGTTGCACCTGCATCTTTCTGGCCCAGCCACTGCCAGCTGTCTATCTGAGTTGCTGAGTGGCCAACAACTCTTCTCATCAAGATGACATAGCACTACAATAGTTCTTGAGTGCCATGTTTGCTTTGCTTTTTTTCGACAGTAGCAGCAAAGTTATGAATTATGCTATGGTTGAAGAACCAGGTGAAACTTTTCTCCTATGATGCTTATCTAACAAAATTGCACAAAGACATACCTCTCAGCAGAAGCATGTGACAGAATGAAACACCACAGATCTGCAAACTAGCTCAACTCATCTTTGGTTCTCATCATTTTATTAATGTAGATTTAGTAAACATAAGCATCGTTAAAATGCTCTTTAATCTTTTCATGCTCATAATTTTATCTCATGTGTAGTCGAGATTTGATTATGAAGGCATCTGGCCTTTTTTCCTCTAAAAGACAATGTAAGGTCAAAGCTGGAAATACATTTCCAAAAAATTCTGAAGTGACCATAGCTATCCAAGAGGGAGATGTGGCAGCTCAGTCCACATCTGCACTCTTTGCAATTCAGGTTATATTACTGCACAATAAATTGAGTCATAATCTTGTCTTCATAAACTACTGCCATGCCAGGATTTATTGACCAACTTCTTTCACAGCAAATGTGGCTTGCTCTGAAGTTTCAGTCCATGTCTGTCTTCAAAGTATTTGATTAAATTATAGGATCTCTCAGTACAATAGAATACTGGGTAGGGAAAAGCTTCCTGAACCGCTTTGTGTTTTGCCAGTATTTATTCCACAAAAGCACTTCTCTAGGAGATAGTTCCCTTTCTTTCGTCTTGTTTGCTTCTCAGTATCAGCCTTTGTCTCAGTTTGTCAGCATCTGTGTCAGTTAGGATTATTCAGTTGTCTGCTGTTTTGCTTGTTCTTAGGGTGAGCAGGCTTTGTGCTCCCCCAGAAGACTCCACCTGCACAGTCCCTGGGCATTAGGGAATACTCTCACTTCTACCTGCATCTGTAGGGGCCTTTGGAAGCACAAGAATGAGCTCACACTGAGAACAATGCCTGCAGCATTCTGGTAACATTATGATTTCCCACTTTAAACATTGTCACTCTGTGTCTTCATTTCATTTCTTAATTGGGGACAGATCTATTCAGGAGAGTTTATGGTGTAAAGTCAGTTCAAGTTACAGAAGTGCCATACACATGCTCCAAGCAAGAAACAATAGTCACCGTGTACAGCAGCTTTATTTTAATGCTAAGTGGAAATGATTCACTTTACATAATGCTTCCTCCTCACAGGTAAAATATCTTCCCCCGAGTAGACTGCTGAGGAGGAAAAATATTAACATTAGTATTTCACAGTTCCCCCATTCCCTTCAGTAGTCAACCAGAAGATCATCTCTAAAGGTTTCCTTTATGAAAGAATGTTAGGTAGGGCTTTTAGAATCCCTCAGCATAGGAGCTTACAACACTGCTACATTACATAGCTGTTTTCTCACAGAGCAATTCTAATTCCATGTGTTAAAAATAGGGTCCACAGCCAAGTTTTTTTCAAAAATGAGCCAACAGAATCTGTAGTTAGGTGTCTAAATAGGAAACCTACTTTAAGATAGTGAACCACCAACAGGAGATGCAGGTGTTCAGCATGACTGAAAAGTAGGCCACGTACACAGACGTGTACAGAAGACCATACACACTCAGTTTTGATGATATTAGCACTGGGCTATGTTTCATATTCTGTTATAAGCACCAATGAAATATGAACAAGATATAGGGCACAACATTATTTACTGTGGTTTCTCACTTCTATATGAAAATTTTTAAAAAGAAAGGACATTTTACATCAAATTAATTTCCCAGGGCCTCTGGAATATTTCCTGATTTTCTCTTTCTAAAGGACAAAAAAAAAAAAAAAAAAGCTCATTATGTACCCCAAGTCAATACAATCTGTGCAAAGTCATGTAGATTCTCTTGAAATGCTGCCATATTAAACATACTGAATATTCTGAATATTTTCACAAATGCTAAATATCCCAATATATCCATAATTAAGCTTGCTTATCCACAATGAATATGTATCTTAATTTGGAATACACTAAGCAGCATCTAAAGACCTGATTTAGTAAGCGTGAATTCGGGGAGTGCACTTGCATTGCTTATGCACAGCAAGGCCAAAGCTGGCTCCCCTTTGGAAGGCTACCTCTGACCTCGTGTACCTTGAGGCTGCTGCACCTCTCAAAGCAGAGCTCTCCTAAAGCACAGGGGGATCTCAGAGACACTGCAGACATGCTGCAGTATTGCAGCCAGAAGCCCAACTCCTCAGTGCATTCAGTGGCACAGGAGTCAGCCTGTAATGTGCGTTTGCAAAATGGTGACAGCAGTGGTAGCAATTTCTAATACAGATGCCTTCTGTTTAATTTCTGCTCCTGTGTTTTTAAAAGCATAGAGAAACTTGGCCTGCTTTAGGAATGCAGTTTATCCTCTATCAGTGCTGTGTCAAACAATTTTCTAAAAAATTTAAAGGAAAAGAAATTGGGTGTTCAAAAGCAAGAATGCTGTCTAATTGAGAGTGTTATTGTGTGAAGTATATTTGCACTTCCACAGGCAGAGACACCAAGTTCTCTGCCTTTTGTGTGAGTGAAACATGCAAAACTCCATAAACTCCAGCTTTTGCCCTCTCTACAATACTATCCTTGTACTCACAGAAAATAAATAAAAAGCTACAGCCCAGGAAATTTAAAAAAAAAAAAAGAAAGTTGATATCGTGGATATATCTGACTGAAGCTTTGCCCGTGTCAGAAGACAGTGATGGTCTTTTTGGTGAAAGCACTGTAGACACCACAGGTCTTGGGCCTCATTCAGAGGCTGGGGTTGTGTGTGATGGGGTAAACCACCTCCAGTGGGGTGTCTAAACACCTTAATTTCCTCCACCCTAAGTATTTTTAGATAGTTCCTGCAGTGCTCAATGCCTGAGATGGTGTAAATATGAATAGTCAGAATTTGGGAGATAGATTGGCAAGAACCATCAAGAAAGCACTACACTGATAATACACATAAGTAAAGGAGCTTGGGGGAAGGGCTGGGGACATGTCACCTCTAATGTTTTCACAGTCCAGCAACACTACAGCCCTGCTTGTCCTAAAGCAACTTTGAAGAGAATGGGAGGAGCAGAAAAAAACCCAAAAGTTACTTAAAGCATTGGTTTATGAGTTTGGTTGGGGTTTTTCTGCATTTGGAATTTTAGCACTGTTAGAAGTCCTGTTTATGACATTCGTACATAAGAAATGTCTTGCCCCAGTTCCTTGCAGAGTTTCGTCTAAAGATCATGATTAATAGTTCAGTCCTCATTATTGCAAATGTTATTTTTAAATAGTTATTCTGAGAACAAGAATTCCATTAATCAAAATAATAGATAATGAACAAATAAATGGCAACCTAATTTGTCTCGTTCATACATATGGAGATTATAATGCAAACAATCAAGGAATCATGGAGACTGTTGTGCTGGCATCTGAGAAATATGCATGTGCTGTGTGTCTGTTAGTTTACGAGCATTACAGACAGGATTAGCAGCTGTAGTTCTTGTCCCAACACTCTCCCCTTGCCAGCAAACCAGAGTGGTATCTGTGCTCTGACCCGAGCATCTCAGCTTATTTCCGTGTCATGCAATAGTGTGTCTCTGATACATTAACACACACACAAGTGGGTATTTTCCTGTTAACTCTACAAGTTGGTATGAAAGCTGCTTTTGGCACGGAAGCTATAGTTTTTGCTTGAAAAGAGATCTGCTCTTTCTCCCCTTTAAAATGATGAAAGTGAAGAAAGCCAGCTGTTTAAAATAGAAAACATTTCACTTCAGGAACAGTTTGATCCAGTTACGTTATCAGCTAGGTCAAAATCCAGCAGCCCCCCTGGGCCAGTGCAAGCACAAGGGGGTGAGCCACTGAGTGTGTTTTGCCAGGCATGAAGCTCAGGTGCTTCTGAAAATGGGAGGACAGTGGTGCATCAGAGGAGTCCACCCACTGCCCCGACACCTCTGCACCTCTGCCAGGTGGGAGGAGAACAGGTTAGCCTTTTCATGGTTCCTGGTGCTGCACGGTCCATGATTGCATGGTGTCCAGACCCACATGGCATGCCTCTGCCACTCAGTGCCCCACAGGCTATCCATCTCAAAAATGTGCCCCTAATGACACCACTCTTTTCAGTTCTTACCCAGGGAAACTGGGACAAGACACCTGCCATCTCCTCCCCTTTCTGCCTCCCTCCTCCCCTGGCTTGGCGGAACCCTGCTGAGCTCCCCTGTGTACACAGAGCCGGTTCGATAGGAGACATTTCAATGATGAATGCCTCCTCCCGGAATTGTGGCTCTGTCTCTCAGGCGTGATGCAGCCGGGCAAAAATGTAAAGCATCTTTCTTGCTTTACTGCAGGAAATTCAGCATCCAACTAAGGAAGTTTTATCACATCTCTCATTCAGTTACTGTTTCCTACATTTCAAATATACTGTGGCCTGTACAGCAGCTTTTTTTTTCTTTAATTTTGTTGCAAATCTTTCCGACTTTAAACCAAACTTTGACTGGTAAATGTCATGAATCTCGGGCCAGGTTTAATTAGGAATTTTCTAAATCTATTAACAAAAGAGATGCACTTAATACATTATGTCAACCAGAGCTGGGCTTTCTTTAGCTATTTCGAGGGCTGCCATAGGCACAGCTTGAAACTTGCTCGGATTTTACATGGGTGCCGTATTTTATGTTGCATTAATTTAAAATGGTCTGTTTCACTTCATCAAGACTTTAGCTTAAGGATAATGCATTTATGTAAGATTAATCTTGCCATGTTGTTTTAGGATCAGGATTGTAAACTGCATTGTTCCGACAGTGATGTTCTAAATGTCATTTTAAAGCTTTTCTTGGGAGCTGCAGGCTCCCACTTATTCATGATGTTATCTTTAATTTCACTCGATTTTAGAATATCCCTGCTATTTTTTTCAACATGGTAATTATTCATTAAAATTGGCTGAAAAAAAAAATAAATGGAATGTAACAAAGGGGAAGAAAAGCTGCCTTGGCATTTGACAGACCTGCACAAGAATTCAGTTTTTCTTCTTTTAGCTGCCTCTGTGACTTCAGACTTCAGCCTATTTGAAACACTGATCCAGTTATGAATCCCTTTTGGCTAGCACAAAATTCCACTTTTTGGAGGCCTCTCCTTCCCCTCTTTGTTCTCAGCCTTTTCTGAACTGCTCTATCAGACAGTATTACTTCCTCTTCTAGTCCATCGGGAGCTTTACGTGGACCTGACACACTTTGCTCACACTGGAGATGCTAAAAAGCCAAAAAAAATCCCCAAAAGTTATGATGTGATGGGCCAAAACGAATGTACATGATGCTAATAAAGGGTAACGAACGCCAGCAGGGCTTGCTGGAGGGTTGCGCATGGGAGCAGAGGCGAGAATAAGCTTTTCCCTATGTCATCCTTCTTGCAGGGGAGAGACCACGGCGGTGCAGAGGTCACCCATACGCTGCCTCTCCGGAAGGGAACCTAGAGCTGCAGTGGAGGAGCCCCCAGGCCGGCGGGCAGGGCTGGCAGCCCCCCACGCAGGGCTGCAGAGCAGCCTCCTTGCCAGCCGTCGCCTTGCCTGGAGCTGCCGCGCCAGCCCGAGCCCAGCGCTCTGCAAGGAGGGGGCTGCCTCTGCGCTGTTAATCTTTTTTAAATAAATGAAGATGCTACACAAGATATATATAAATTGACGTACTAATCAGTCCCATGGTTCCTTATTTCCTTTATAATAAACAGTGGAGTTGGCAAGCACTGTGGCAGCACAAGGCATCTATATTAATCAAGAGAAGTTTGAGACACTGGAAAAATTAAACTTTATGTGATTTGGACAGCATGAAGAAGTTAAGCACTGTAACAAAAACCTCCCTGATGCTCACAATGACTATTTGATACATTTGAAAAACAGCAGTGGATTCAAGGTCTGCAGAAGTATTAATTAATGAAACTGCCACTGCCTGTCATGCTGAAAAGCAAATTTAAAAAGCCCCAACAAACAAAATAGAGGAAGAACGGGGGGTGCAGGGAGAAGGTGGTGGCATTTGGTGCTGAGAAAGCAATGCTTGATGAAGGATTAAAGGGACTAAAGAGAAAGACCATCATTCTGCAATGGTTTGTTTCATTACAGTTTGGGGACCACTTGCATTTCTAGTGCTCTTGCTCTTGACTACGCACCATTAATAGTATGTGAATATGGAAATTGAAACACTTCCAGAGAAAAGCTTCTGTTCTGCTTTGGAAAAGAAAAGCTAGTTGAACACTAAGAAAAAAAAAAAATACAAAACATGAAAACAAAACCAACAGGCTTCTGTGTTTTACTCTCAGGACCTTTTATTTTTTGTAACAGGGCTACTTTCTTCGACCTGGTCACAAAGGAAGTCTTCACATTTAAGCAAGAAAAAACAAAAAGAGAAATAATAAAACACTCAGCTGTCTAACACCGCTGATCTGTATGGTTAGAAGAGAAAAGGTGGCACTGAACAAGTTCAGGCAGCCCTGGGCCCGTAAGGTACTCTTTGCTCCTGTGTTTGGTTCAGCAGGCCAGCTACCGCTCCTCCTTGGGCCCAGTGCCGTTTTGGGAAGACAAGGAACTTCTTTTGTGGTGGCAGGTTAATGTTCATATAAATGTGTCATGTCTTGTACTTGGTGATCACTGGTGGTGTTAGGAAGAAAAAAAAAAAAAAAAGAGAGAGAAAAAAAAAAAAGCTTTATATACCTCTTCTACAGTAACTCTTTAACTGCAAGTTTTCAAGGTGGGGTTGTGGCACATAACAGGTTGTTAAACTGTGCAGTGTAAGCAATTAAAAAATGTATTCCACAGATATAAATATTCCCTTTTCTTATTGCTGTGACACTATGTGTGATGGTAATATTTCTGAGAGTTTCAGAGTTTGCACATATAATTTTATGCATTATCAAAAGTTACTGCTGCCTTGAAAGAAAATGTTCTGTGAAAACTTTTGCAAAAGCTTTACTAGTTTTCGGTTTGGTTTGGTTTGTTTTTTGGTTTTTTTTTCTCATTTGTTTGTTTTTAAACTGTAACATTTTGTAAAGGCAGGAAATGGATTAAAAAAGAAAAACCTAGCATGCTAAATATATTTTTCAAAAAAAAGCAATAATTTTACATGTACAGAAATGATGCTAACCTTTAATACAGGTGAGAGCGACGGTTTACTTACTACAATAATGGAATAGTGCTGGTTTTGTAGGAATGGGCTTCTGACATGGAGATTTGTTTAAAAAAAATAGAAAAAAAAGCAGAAAAAAAAAATTAAAGCTTGATCTTTCTGTTCTAACAGTTTTGGTGGGTGGGGGAGGGGGTTGCTTTTTAAAACAATCTAGTCAGTAATTGGTTCTGGATACTACTTGTTACCTGTTATAAATTACTTGACAGTTTTTGTTACTTCGCAACACTTGCAACAATGCAAATTTAACTTTCTTATGTATTTTTGGTTTGTTTGTTCTGTTTTTTTTTTTTTTTTTAACCTAGTTTTTATTCCTTATGCTATTACACCAGATGTATACCAGGATTCTCTGTAAGTCTCGGTGTGGTTAGGAATGTCTGTGCACTTAATAAGTGACTGTAATTAACTGTTCTGTGAAGTTATTTTGAGGGAGGTCGCATAGACACATTCCATTGTACACCAAAAACAAAAAAAAAAAAAAGAAAAAAAAAGAAAAAAAGGAGGAAAAAAAAAATTAAATTATTATTTGTGTTGCTTAACGATTATCATTTTGGGTTTGCACTAGCTTTCTCAGTTTGTTTGGGTATGTCCTTTTTTTATTATTATTATTATTATTTGTGTTTGATTTTGTTGTTTTTTTTTTTTGTTTTTTTTTTCTGAGTCATCTTTTCCATGGGTGAAAGTAATGCAGTTCAGGAATGCACAAAAGCTAGTTGCTTAGCCTATTTGTTTGTGTTTTAGTTATTAAAAAGCTCTTCTGTACCCAAAATGGCACAAAAGTGTAGTGTACATTTGTAATTCCTCCTCCCCCCCCTTTTTTTTCTTCTTCTTATATTTTTTTCTTTGCAAGCCGATACAGAAAATCTGAGTTAATATTTAGAGCCAAAAGCTGTTTAGTTTTGTTTTGTTTTATTTTGTTTGTTTTGTTGTTTGTTTGGTTGGGTGTTTTTTTTTCCTTTCTGGAGCTTCTCTTCCAGAATGTCTGACAGAGAAGCTAATGATGTCACTGCCATTACCAGGGTACCAATCAGCAAAGTTTACAATCATGATTTAGCTCCACAAAGAACTACAGTAGGGGAAATCGGCTTAAATAATTATGTGCTGTGTTATAGCACAGAAATAAGGATTTCACTTAATTAAACAAAAAAAAAAAAAAAAGAGTGGGTGAGGGAAAGCCAACTTTAAAGACCATCTGTTTCCAGAAGCGAATCCCACAATTTCTTTTTTCTTCTTTTTCATTGTATTGTATTGATTTGTTATTTTAGTTAGGCTGTAGTATTTAAAATGAGTTCTGTTCCTTATTTATTTAGTCAATGGGCTTTGATCAGCTCTCCTAAGCAAAATGATAACTTTTTTTTTTGGCATGACACGCTCCTGTAAAGCCCTTTTATGACTGTTACAGGGACTTTCTGCTACCTCTACCAATCTACTGTTTCTTCTTCTTAACAGGTTTTTATGGTGTTGCGAGTCTAATGTAACTTAGACAATAAAGGGTTTGATTATCTACACTGCAGATTCTCAGTGTATCTGCCATCTCTCTCTCCTTCTCTCTTTTTTTGGTGTGGTTTACTCTAGCTAAAGTGTAGAAGGTCTTTTTTTTTATTATAGCTAAAGTGAATGAAAGACTTTCCTTGCCAGAATATTTTTGTATCCCAAATGTTGTGAACTGACCGAAAGTCAAACTTCAAGAAAGTTTTTCCACGGAGCTGATTCTCTACTCTGCTGCCATCATGCTGTTTGCATTCTTGGAATTCCTGCTGTCAGAAATGCTATGAATAAATTGGTACATACTGCAAAAGGGAAAGCAAATTAGAAAGCCAAACCAGTTTTCACTTTTGTATTTCAAAACCATTTAAAGCCCTTAATGAAAAACTTTAGCTTAAATTGCTGCCCCCCCCGAAGACTGCATATATGGGAACAACTGGTTGAGAAAATTATCCTTTGTAAAATAGCATCTTCTGGCTGCAACAAAGTTTTCTGCTGTTAACTGTCAGGTGAAAATATACTGCTGGAGCAATCTCCAGGTGTTGGCATCATGCACCTTCCATGGTCATCCCTGTGAACATGTTGCCACCTTCTAGTATTGCGGGGTGGTGCATGTGGTGGAGCGCATGTGTACATTTCTTGTGCTCAGTGTGGCACAGCACGTGTGACATTCAGAGCCCTTTTACAAAATGGTGTCATCCTAGTGGGAGTGCATCCCCCTGTTTGCTCGTTTAATGCTCAGAGGGCTCATGCTCAGGCCTGTGTTTGATTATGTTATCCTTCCTTGCTGTATTCCCATGCTGGGCTGCATAAAGCATATCTCAGTGGCTCCAACATGAGCGCTAAAATTCATCGACACATTTGGGGATTTCTCCTTGTAAAATCAATCTATCATGAGAAGACCTGGAACAAAGCAAGAGGTAACTTCTTTATTTAGTTCTTGCTCCATAAAATGTGCTGGGTTAGAAGCAGGAAAGGTTGCATTTTATGTCAAGTCAAACTTCCCACTCCCCCTGCAAGCCAGTATTTTAAAGCCAGCAGTTCTGTGTACAGTGCTGAACTGCAGAGAGTTCTCTTCCCCTGTGCTCTCTCCTTTCTCTTTGTCTGTGTTTGACAGCCCCATAGGTCAGGCCAATTCAATATTTGGAGGCAAAGCTCACATAGATTCACTGGAAAATTGTAGGTAAGGAGTGCCTGCTCGATCCCAATATTTAGATAGTAACTCAAATGAAATGGACTGCATTAACACATATAAACATTCCTTTCATGCCAGTTTTTTCAGTATAAATAATTAAATTATTATTTCTGGAGCAGCTAGGGGTGTAAAACAGTTGGAAGATCAGTGAAAGCATAGACACATTTCCTTATTAACTGCTTTTTGTGGATCTGTGTGTATGCTGGCATTCTTCAGAGGGACTATAACCATGTGTGACATCCCTAGCTGTCTCAAGGTAGACAGTAGCAAAACTGCAGATGGGGAAAAAAAGTCTATATATATGAAATGTTGAGTGTAAACCAGTATTTTCAAACTGGTCAGCTGTTACTAGTCAGAAAGAGGGACACTCTTGCTAATGAGAGGAAAAATTGATGTTGTATTGGGATTAAGAAGCTCTCACAAATGATTTTATTGTGGCTTGGGTAAAGGGATCAAGAGTATTAACACAACCCAGCTCTATGGGTTTGAATCCTGAGGTGGGTGTTACCCATAGGGCTGTAAGAAAAAGAGATGGAGAAAGCCTGTGAAAAAAATCAGTAATGGGCTAAGTCTAGACCTTCTGAAACTCAACTAAGTAGGTGGAAAGCAGTGTCTGAGAAAGGCCATAACTGAGGACAGGACCAAGAAGAAGCCAAGATTGGAGCAAGAGGTTATGGGGATAATCACCAGAGTGGAAATGTTGCCAAAAAGGGGCAGTCAACAATGTAAGAGATCAAAAAGCTGTGGAGATGGAGCAGAAGCTCTGAAACCTAACCAGAACAGGTCTGTGTCCATTGCAAAGGGCTTCTGTTTGGGTGAAGGGGAGGAGGGATATGCAGGCAGCTTCTGGGAAGATGGACTGGAAACCAGAAAATAAGCAGAATAATTTAAACTCAGTGAATCATCTTATTCTGCAAAAATCTTCTTTTGTGGTATGAGCCTGAATGATGTTCTGATGGAAAACAAGGGAATGCCTTTTTTGGATCCTTACTCTCTTGACTGATGGGTGGACCAGAGTTAGGATTGTGTGTAGCTGTGGCTGGACTGAAGAGACTGTCCAGTAGCCAAGGAGGTTTGAGAAGCATATTGCTCTTTTTGAGAAACAAGCAGACTCTGGTCAGCCCTAGGCAGGGAGGGGAGGGAAAAAAAATTCAAGGCAGGCACAAGGGCATAGAGCCTTTTAAGCAGATGCTGAACTGGAGCAATCCTTTGAGGGTGCTAGAGGGTACATTCAGATAGCATCCTCTAATCCAGAATATTTTAAGATGCCTCATAGTATGTTGGATAAAAGAGCTGGAGATGCTGAAAAATACCCAATACTAAAATGGCTTCAGAGGCTTGGATGCCTCTTTTGTGAAATCCTCCATAGCTCACATTTAAGTTGTGGCTGATTGGTACAGATAGCTTGATTTGTTTGTTCTTGTGTCATCAGTGCAATCTGCAAAGGTGAGTTACTTGTCAAGAGTTTAGGAATTGTGAGGTACCCATGTTCCCTTTCTGTAAGTAAAAATCTCTGTGTGTCATCTTTCATCATCATCAACAAAGTAGCACAGGAATTGCAGAAGATTTTTTTTTTCCAAGAGGAAAATTATTTATTTATCTTCTAAACATTTGTTGTTCTGGTATGACATAAAATAAAAGGGATGCTGGCCTTCCTGTCCATCTTGCTCCCAGAATTCAACCTGCTTTTCTGGGGCAGGGCAGGGCTGTGCCTTGGCTGGGACAGTTAATGAGCCACTAGAGGTTTCTGAGACCTGTGGCTTGCCGCGGGGCGCTGGAGCGGTGCTCTGAGAAAAATGCTTCTGCTAGGGATCTCCCTTGGCCAAGGTAGGTCAAGAACTGAACTATTTATTGCTTTCACCACAAGTGTTCACAAAGAATCATGCTGCTGATGCAGGGACACTGAGTCTGTTTTTCCAGATGGGAGCCAGTGGTGGAAGGTCACAGCAGTCAGCTCACCCCATGAAAGGCCACGGACTTCACCACTTTGCTGCTTCCCTAAACTTCTCTTCTTCGTGTGTTGCTCTCCTCCCTCAGAGAGCACAGATGCAGGTGTCTGGTTACATCATGGAGGAGGTGACATCTCCAGAGCAGTGGTGGGAACACCACTTGGGAACACTTTCAGTTGGGAACACTTTCAGTTGGGAAGAAGTCCATGTCAGGGGCTTGCTAAAAGTCCCATCCCCTCTCCTGGTGTTTTCTCCCCATCTCTCCTGTTAAATGACAAACCAATTGTTGTGTGGCAGTGCTCCCAATAACAAGCAAAAGCCTGCCGTGGTTATGAGGATGACTGATTTTCACCCAGGGTTGTTTTTCTTTTCAAATACTGAGTAGAGACTGTCCCTGGACTGCACTGTCAGAGCCTATTGCTGATGCAGTACTAGGTACATTTTGTGTCTCTAGGAGTGGTAGTTCTGGCAGGCTCTAGGGGCTCTTCGTAGTGGTGGGAGGTTTTTTTTTTAATTGGGTAACTAGAAGGTGGAATTATGTGAAAATTTGCTCAGGTGCTACCTTGAGAGGGCAAGGCTTTGTGCTGCCACTGGCACTGGGGTGATAAGGGGGGACATGCGCTTGCTGCTTCCTTGGCTGTGACACACATGCATAGGTGTTCCTTGGGCTCCCTTTCCCAACCTGCTCATTTCCTCAGCTCATGGCCCACAAGCAGGCAGGAAGTTCTGCTTGCTTGTGTCCCATGTGCCTCATAGAATCAGCCAGGTTGGAAGAGCTCATCCAGCCCAACCTATCACTCAGCCCTAGCCAATCAACCAGACCATGGCACCGAGTGCCCCATCCAGGCTTTTCTTGAACACCTCCAGGGACGGCGACTCCACCACCTCCCTGGGCAGCCCATTCCANAAACAGGCATCCACCTGGATAGACCCCTGAAGGGAGCTGGGACTGGTCTGAGGCCTGCCATTGAGCAGGGTGTCTCTGCTGTGTTTCGGAGCCTTTTTGTTTTGCACCTGCCTTGCAATGGGAGCAGCCCAGGAGCCAGCACCCCCAAACATCTTTAGTTGGGGAGATATTTCAGCCCTATCTGGAGGATGCTGTGTGGGATGAGTGACTGAGAAACTGAGCAGTGACTTCTGCAAAGGCTCACTGCTCACCACTCTTTGCACGTAAGGGCTCCCTAGCATTTCTCTAGGAGTCACTCATGGGCAGGAGCGTGCTGCAAGAAGCCTATGGGAACTTTCTGAGCTGGGTTGAGTGCAGCACTGGAGTTACATTCAAGCAGATCCAAGCAGAATTCCAGTGAATTGACCATTTGTTATTGCTGAAGACAATCTAATGGGTGATTTTATAGAACTGGTTCTGTACTTGTCGTGGTACAAGATGTTTGACAAAGCTGTTTGCCAATTACAGTGTTGAGGATAGAAAGAAGGGCAGGCAGTGAGTAAGTGTCAAAAAAGACATGGGCTTTTCCCTTGCTGCTGGAGGAGCTGATGGTTTTACTTCACAGCACATTGTTTGTGGACTGCACTGTTTGCTACACTGCCCCTACGAGTTTTAGTGTTTTCAGGATTAGAAATATGTAAGGAATTCCCCCCAAAGTTGCTTATTTTCATTTTGTCTCCTCCAACAGCATGTGATGTGAGAAATTATATGGTGCTTAAGGTCAGGCAAGTAGAAGGAGAGTGGTCCAGGTAGCAGCAGTGTTGCTGTCCTAAACTGCTGCTTTCTCAGAGCATGACATTAAATTATTTGGTAAACTGAGTTCCTTCTCCTTTGCACTGGATCCACTAAACAAACACTTCTAAGTGAGGCACAGCTAGAGGCATTATTAATCCCACCTACATTGTGCTGCTGAAGTTGTATTTTCTGAGCATTTTGCAGAAACTGAGTCTTTGAGAGCTTTTAGGAAAAGAAAAATGTGCTTCTGAGTTTAGAGGAGTGATCTCGACCATAAGCAGAACTGCACTGCTTCAGGAATTTGAACTTGCAAGAAACAGGTGAGCACTGAGGTGGCATGGGAAGAAGCACCAAGGCTGCAAACCTAGCTAGATATTGACTTGGCCGTGATATTACTGAGACTGCTGACTCCAGGGAGTACAAGTGCCTTGTAGAGCCTCCTCTGATCGTTTTTCATATTACTTTTGACAGAATAATTTTCTTTGTGAGATTACCATTTCCTTTATTGTATAAAAGATGTCTTAGGTAGGTGTCTGTGAGAGACATTTTCTGATGCAAAAGCTGCATGTGAGTTGCCATGCAAAAGTGACTCTGAGCTGGGTTTGAGGGCAAATTCTCCCCCTGCCCACCTCACTTACCTGCTTGAATGCCTTTAAGCTGCCTGTGAGGCAAGCTAGTTGCTGCTTTGAGAAGCAAGGTGTGATGCACAGGGAATGCCTTCTTTACCTGCCATGGGGATGGGGTCTGGCAGTCTTGGTTCCAGTCAATCTGCCCTGAACTTCTGCTCTTACTGCAACTTATATATGAAATAAGTGATGCTTTCTGGGTGGTGAACATTGCTTGCCACAGAAGTAGGTGAAACATGGAGGTAGTCTGGCTTCATACTGAGCCTAGGCTGCCTAGCAGGACAAGCTGGATGAGTGAGCCACATTTCACAGCTTAGGTGTAGACATGTATGAAGACTATGGAGGAGCCTCAGTCTGAGTCACAGGCAGCAAGCAGCATGTAAAGGCCATGGTGGCTACCTCTCCACAGGGCCAGTATAAAGGAAGAGCAGCTGCTAACCACCCCACACTCATCTGTAAAGAAAGATGGTGTGTCCTTTTTATGCTTCCAAAAGATGCTGGCACAGGAGGAAGTTGAGCTGAGGGTCTGTGGAGGAACAAGAATTGGACAGTTTTAAACTACCCAGTTAATGATGTGAAAGGTTTGAGACTTCACTGTTTCTGTAGAGCCTTTAGGTTTTGGTTTTAATTTTTCCATCTCTATGTGAGTATTACTTCTGTACTGTTGGAAGGATCAAGCTCTTTCAGAGAAGAGACTGAAAGCCTTTTGTGCACTCTCCATCCTTTTTCAACATGCAAAGAGGGCAAACCCTCTTCTCCTCCCCAGCTGCATGTATTTGAAACAACTGCATCAACATCAGCAGGATTTTTGTATAGTTGTATGGTTACCTGATGGCAAATTTGACCTCCAGTCAATGATGCAAAGAAAATAGATAAATGCATATTTGCATAGTTACTGTGTGAAGGGAAGGGCTTAGAACAGGGATTGCAGGGTGATCACAAAGTGGTCCTGCTCCATACACACATCTGAGGGAACTGTGACACTAGCCCTAAAACTAAGCTCTTAATCAAGGTATTAGCATGAAGCTGATGTCACACATTAACTCATAATGTTTCTTCTTCTGACAAGAAATCCATCTTTAAAAACAAAAAAACCACCACCAAAACAAACAAATAAACAACCACAAAACAAACAAACAAAAGTCCCAAACCCATAAAATGTCAAAATAACCCCAACCAACCCACCTAGACAGCCTGGAGAGTTGGGCAGGGACTAATTGAATCAAATACAACAAGCACAAGTGTAGAGTCTTGCATCTGGGAAAGAACAACCCCATAGACCAGTATAGGTTGGGAACTGACCTGTTGGAGAGCAGAGCAGAGGAGAGGGACCTGAGGGTCCTGGTGGATAGAAGGATGACCATGAGCCAGCAACGTGCCCTTGTGGCCAAGAAGGCCAATGCCATTCTGGGGCATATTAGAAGGGCTGTGGTTAGGAGATCAAGAGAGGTTCTCCTACCCCTCTACTCTGCTCTGTTGAGGCCACATCTAGAATACTGTACTGAGATCCAGACCCTCAGTGCAAGAGGAACAGGGAACTGCTTGAAAGATTCCAGAGCAGAGCCACAAAGATGATTAAGGGAACACAACATCTCCCTTATGAGGAGAGGCTGAGGGAGCTGGGGCTCTTTAGTTTGGAGAGGGTGAATGAAGAGCAAGTGTCAGGAGGATGGAGCCAGACTCTTCTCAGTGATGTTCAATGAATGGACAAGGGGCAACGAGTGCAAGCTGAAGCTTGGGAGGTTCCACATGAACATAAGGAAAAACCTTTTCACTGTGAGGGTGACAAAACACTGGAAGGGGATGCCCAGAGTGATTGTGGAGTCTACTTCTCTGGAGACATTTAAAGCCCGTCAAGATGCATTCCCATGTTACCTACCCTAGGTGATCCTGCTCTGGCAGGGGGGTTGGAGTAGATGATCTTTCAAGGTCCCTTCCAACCCCTAACATTCTCTAATTCTGTGAAAAATTTTTTAAAAACTTCCAATAAAATAGTCTCAGAAGCTGGAAGTAAACAAGTGTAGTTGTCCCAGTGACTCAACCGTGAAGTAGTAATGACAATGATATTTAATATACTTTAAAAGATTTGGCTTTAGTATGGAAATGATACCAGTTGGAGTGAAAGCAATACTATCTACGTGGGAAAGTGGCATTGAAATATTCTTTCTACTGCCTTTTGTCAATAAGAGAGGCTTGAATTATGCATTAGCAAGCTATAGAATTATGGAAGATAATACAGCAAGGTTATGAACCCAGAACAAAAGAAGGGGAAACTAGGTTCAACTCGGTAATATATCACTTGGAACTTATATAAATGGTTATAG
The DNA here is from genome assembly GCA_013399055.1 of Ramphastos sulfuratus. Classification (NCBI taxonomy): domain Eukaryota; kingdom Metazoa; phylum Chordata; class Aves; order Piciformes; family Ramphastidae; genus Ramphastos; species Ramphastos sulfuratus. Next base: position 58,720 of record WBNM01040808.1, read on the forward strand.
TGCTTTGCACATTATAAAGACAGTAGTCACATATTTAAATGAGAACAGAGCCAATGCTTCAAGATTTTCTTCAACTATTAATTTGGGCATTGTAATTAGTTCTTCTTGGGAAGCCTTGCAACGTTCAGTGTGTTTAGAGTTTGGCGGAATATGCTAGAAAATTACTTTTAAGTAGATGTACTTGAGGTGTAGGATTTTACATAGCCATTTGTATTCACATAAATGACATTTTGAATCGCTGGCTGTGAAGTCATCTCTTGAAATGGGAGCAATCTTTGGACAGAGATGGCCAAAGCAGTGCTAATTCTAAATACCAAGTATTTGGAGGAGAAACTGTAAGTGAAGAATTATTCACAGCATGGGATATTTTCTGTTATAATTTTCTTTCATAATGTGTTTTGCTCCCTAAATTGACAAAGGGAAAGGGAAACAAAATCCATCAGCAGATTGGTTTGCTATCTGCTGGTAGTTGCATTTCTGTAAAGCCTTTCCCTTGAACAATGTCCAGCTGCTGTTAACCTGCTGGGTGCTGGTTCTTCCTCAGACCTTGGAGTCCACCCCAGGCCAGGAGGCCTCTCACCCACCCCAGCCTCTGAAGGGTGCTCATGTGTAGCAGCAGGGGAAGGAGAGAAGCCCACACTTAAGCTTGACCTCTGCAGTTCTGTGTTTATCTGTTGTGTAGTTTGTATATGTGCACAAGGTGCGCCGTTCACCAGTCAGTTTTGTTGGGAGCTCTGGCTTGCTTTCCAGTTCTGAAGTGGGATGGAATGGGGGATGCACAGAAGGTCAGAGGGCTGTCATTGAAACATCACATGTCTTAGTACTTCTCTGGACCTGGGGACATGAGGTGACCCCCAGAGTTTCTGCAGCGCTGGCTCGAAGGCCTTTGGCCACCCCATCCCGAGTGGTACTTGATGTGTTGAAGCTGGGTTCACTCAAGTCCTTCTTACCCACATGAATCAGATTCACTTTGTAGTTGATGTGGAGCAAGGAGGCTGCTGTAAGCATGTTGAGATACAGCCTTTTGTTTTCTTGCTCAGCTTTGGAGCCAGTCTGGAGCGTGGCTCCCCCAGTCCTCTGTGCTGGGCTACAGTCTCTGCCAGTCCTCACTGTGCCCACTGCCAGTGCATGCATGCCTGGCTACCTCCTGCTCCCACAAATGCTCTCTCCCTGAGGTTGTCTGTAGGGAAAAATGTCTGAGGATTGCTGCTCTCAAGAAAAATGTAGGTAATATTGCAATTTATTTTATTTTCCTTATATAATTTTGGGCATAGATCAGGTTAACCACAACAGATTTTGGTTGCTGGGGTTGGTTTGTTTGGGGATTTTTTTGTTCGTTTGTTTGGGGTGGAAGTTTTTTGATTGTTTCCTTTTGTTGTTGTAGTTTGGTTTTTCATTTGGTTTGGTTTGGGGTTTTTTGTTTGGAGGTTTTCTGTTGGTGGTGGTTGGTTTTGTTTTGTTTTGTTTTGTTGTGGGTTTGGGGTTTTTTTTTGTTTGTTTCTTACAAAGAGAATTATGGACTTTGAAAAGAAGGTCTTCTGGTGGCTTAAGCTGTTTACTAAATCAGTGAGAGACATCTGATATGCACTCACAGTTCCCTGAGCTGTATCATTAAATAAGTATAAGTTAACTAACCTTCAGTCCACTGTCATTTGCTTTTAATCACAGCTGAGGAGCTGCTTAAGAAAACTCTTGGGAGAAACAAACCATTCCTTGAGGAGAGGACTAGGGAGTCCAAGGTAAGCATTTACCAGTTGCCAAGAATCTTTAGATCCATTTAACGTCTCATTATTTGGTGAATAAGCCACCTGGCATTGCTCAGAAAAACACCAGTGTAATTCCTTTCCAAGACAGACCTAATTGTATAGCAGTGTGTGGCCATTATTTTCTTCCACACCTAATGTGAGACTGGGGGCACATGCCATAGGCTTTCATTCTCTTCTTGTTTCAGAAACAATGTCCTTAAGAATTGTAGGGAAATGGTACTGTGCTTGGCTGCTCATGCTAACTGCTTGGCTTAAGAAAGGTGCCAGCTGAACCCTTACAAAAGAAGGGTGCCCCAGCATCATGGTGCTCTGCAATGGATGGTTGTGATGAGGAAAACAGAGGAGGTTTCGGTTTTCTCCTTTGCGGGGTGACTTCTTGAGCTCATAGATGAGGGCTTCATTGTCTTGAATGAGTCATTGAGAGGTCTGTTGTTTTTTTCCTCCTTGGTACACAGTTCTAGACTCCCATGCACATAATCAGGAAAATCATGGCACTTGGCTGTTGAGAGGAGAGGTAGCTCCTGATGTTTGATTGTTCTCACTGCCTGCAAATTTTGGAAACTGATTCTGACGAGCGTGTGGTGGGAGCCAGTTGGGATGTCACAGAGATACAGGTACAGTTCCTTTCTTTAGTGGAGGGACTGCTGCATATTGCATTAGGCATGGAGGCTTTTTAAACTTGGGTTTCACTCCTGAGCATATGGTGCACTGCCAGTAATTAAGCCTGACAGTCACGGATGCACAGATCACTTTGAGTAACTGATTTCCACTTGGAAGCAACAATGTCTTGGGGCCAGCTAGGGAAAGAGCTAAATGCAGCCTTACCCTTAGTGTATCGCCAGTGCCAGTGGAGAGTCGCGCAGGGCTCAGTGCTCAGGTACTGATGTCCTGCAGGTGTGAAGGTCAAAACTACTGCCAGCTGTTTGCTCCTGCCTGTGCCTCTCTCCTTGTTACTGAGGTGTAACCTCCCCACCGTTTGCTTTTTGAAGAGTTTCTGGTTTCAGCCAGGCTCTGGGAAAACACAATGACAGGACAAGGGGCAATGGGTGGAAGGTGAGGCATAGACGTTCCATGTAAACATGAGGAAACACTTTTTTCACCAACAGAACACTGGATCAGGCTGCCCAGGGTTATGGAGTCTCCATCTCTCGAGGTATTCACGACCCACCTGGATGCATTCCTGTGTGATTTACCCTAGGTGATCCTTGCTCTGGCAGGGGGGTTGGACTAGATGATCTTTTGAGGTCCCTTCTGTGATTCTGTGACAACTGGGAAATAGTGACCTGTGGAGGGTTCATGTTTTTCACTTGGCTGTTGCTAGCTGCTGGAGCCTGGAATAGAAAGCATGAGAATACACAGCCTGTGCAACCTCAGGGTGCACTGTCTTTGGTGCCAGTGTCCATCCACAACAGGCCAGTGCTAATTCTCTTCCTACAGAGCCTAAATCATGTTACAATTTTCATAAGATTTTTCAAACTCTGGGAAAATCTAATTGCCAGTTTAATGTTGGGTCCATAAACCAGCTCAGCTTTAAGAAAACAAAGGGCAGTGAGGATACACAGTTTCTAGGTAGAAAGTAATTCATAACTTTGGCTGGTTTCAGACCAGTTTCAGATCTCCTGTAGGCTGAGGCAAAAAGCTGCTGCTGCTTTTCATAAAACCAGAAGCCTGTCTTTGCTCTTTCCAGTATTTATTATTTTTACCACGTTCATATTTTTATATTTTGCTTTTGGAAGACACAGGGACAGAAAGTTACTCCCTTCCCCCTGATCTTGCTGTGATTATCTAGCATAAATCTCCCTTTATAATCTTATCACTGGACAATTCAGTTATTTTAAATGTGAGCTTTCTTGCCCACTAATCAGTTCATCTTCAGGTTTTTCAAGGCGTTAGTTCATAATTCTGCACATTCCAATTGCTTCGGAGTGCCCAGCCCAGCTCAGCCTTCACTTACCCTCTCCTCGTCCCTTTCTGACAAGGCAGCCTCTTTCTCTCGCTCAGCCTTCGCATTCCTTCCAAGTTGATGCACATAGTCATTTGTAATCAAGGCTGTAAATTGTATTTAAAGCTGTACTCCACTATCCACGGATATTTGAATCATAAATGAGAGTATTGTCCTGCCTGTACTCTCACTTATTCTTTCAGCCGTAACAGATCCTTTCATTTGTGCTCAATTAGCTTTTCCACTCCTGCATTCAGACCCTGAAAGTTTCCACTCTTTTCTTCAGGTCTTGAATGCTGATGGTGTGGCCACGTTTGCCTCTACCCCATAATTTGTTTAGCTCTTTTGTGCCGCGGATTTCACTGAATATGGTTTGTTTGTTTTGACAAGCCCAAACACCATGACTATATTGTGCCATAATATAAAAATGTTCCCTCTAATTATTGCTGGGCTGCTACAGCTCTGTGATGGACCTCTTCAGTTTTTGGGCTTTTGTCTCCAGGTGGAAAGCAACCAGAATTTTTCTAGCAGACTGGGTTTGGGTTGATAGGGGTTTTTTATTCTGATAGAGCAGCGAGCCAACTCACAGCAATCGTGTGTCAGGAAGAGTCATTTTTAGAACAGCACCCCACGGGCTCCAAGTACACAGAGTCCTCTTCCTCTTGCTGCAGCTCCCTTATGCTGGGATGGGTGATCCAGCCCGTGCCACTCCTGGCCCCTTCCAGCGCCTGCTCTGCCCTCCCAGTCAAGGGCAGCAAAACCCTGAGGGTGCTGCCAGCTGCTTCTCCTTAGGCATTAAGGCTCCCCTGGGACTTCAGCCTGGTGCGAAATATGTGGCTCCTAGTACTGGTAACGATTTGTCCTGCTGCTGGGGCAGCCTTTTGTTTGCTGGTATCTCCAAAGGCGGAATTAGAGGGAGTCCTTTTACAAGCATTTCCTTTTCACCTCACACTTCCACCCTCTTTTTTTTTTTTTTGTTTGGGTTTTTTTTTGGGTTTTTTTGTTTAGTTTTTCTTTTTTGGTGTCTGCTTCTAAGAAAACAAAAGTAAAACTCTGAGAAAACTAGCCAGCTTCATTTCCTTGTTTGTACTGCAATCTGTGTATGTGCTTTTGTGTGTCTGTGTGATCAGACAGGTGTTGTTTTCCTTCTTGTTCCATAAATGTAGTCTAATTAATTTTTTTTTCTTTTCTTTTTTTTTTTTTTTCTGAATGTGTATTGTTTTGGAATTGCTGTTCACTTCTGTTCTGAAAGTTTTTCAAAGGGAATTCTCTTTCACTTTCAACAAAGCTGGTGTAGTTAGATAAAAGTTTCTGTTCAGTACTGAACCCTGGGATACTGCTGCAGGCAGGGTAATTGATGTGTCTTTGAAACTAACAGCTAGGAAACTTATTTTGTGATTGTCTTCATCTTAGAAGGTAATTATGACCTTTCTTTCCAAGACTATCCATGGAGGGAGGGGGAATCTGTTTGGATTCTGGTTTGCATTAAGTTTCTCCTTTCTAGCAGGTTTAAACTGAATACATCAGAGGAACTAATCTCTGGTTTATTTATTTTGCTGTAGATGCATATCCCTGAGTTTCCTAAATTTTACTATAAAGATTTCCTATCCTGGGGTGCTCTAAAATTAAAAAAAAAATGCTATTAAAAAACCCAACATATTTCTGACAGACTAAATCGAGGTGTAAGGGAAAGAAAAAGAAAAGGAAAAGGAAAAGGAAAAGGAAAGGAAAGGAAAGGAAAGGAAAGGAAAGGAAAGGAAAGGAAAGGAAAGGAAAGGAAAGGAAAGGAAAGGAA
>WBNM01040808.1:65489-87880 GCA_013399055.1 Ramphastos sulfuratus
GGGAGAGAGCTGGAGAAAGACAGTGGAGATGTTTAGATATTCAACCTGGCTGTGAATCTGAAAGCAGGTCAAGAGAATGCAGCAGCTAGTAAGAGCCTTTGTTGACCTCTCTTTGATGGTGAGCATTTAGGCAGAGAACCCTACCCCTAAATCTCAGCAGTAAGAGATGACAAATTGCAGCAATAAAATGTCCTGCTTGAAGCACTACATCAGGGGGCACCAGAGCTTGGACAGAACTTTCTAGAGCAGTCAGTTCTGACATTAACCCCTACATGAACATTGAATGTAGTGTAGCTAGATTGTCTCCTCATATTTAGGGATATCCAAAGTACATGCCCATTTTTTCCCCTTCCCCATCCCCTCCCTCCCTCCCTCCATNATTCATTTGAAAGCTCTGAAAGGCTGAGTTTTTGTGAATCCACAATCTTTATAGATCCCCAAAGAGACCCATATAAATAACAAAAATCTGTCATCGCCATTCAAAGCCTTTATATGTGTATGTATAAAAATCTCAGCTGCCATTCTTTTCTATAGACACCTATAGAAAAGAATGGGACCCTACTCATCTATACAGAAGACTCAGTTTGAGCTCATCATTTCTCCCTGAAAAGAGTGTCACTGTGTGCCTCTGCTGATACAGATTTTTCCACATAAACTGACCTTGTGCAGCATTTTTACTTAGTGAATTAAAATCAGCGGAGAGAACCAGCTGTGTACAAGTCTCAGTGGCCTCATTTTATTATATGCACTTTAAGGATAGACTGCTAAGGAGGAACATTGCTTGGATGATGGTGAATAGTGAATCAGGCAGGAAAAGCACAATGGAATTTCTTAGTTTGCATCCTGAGAAATGGACTTTCATGGCTGCAAGTCCTGTGCTGTCCTCCTGCCTCTCTGTACCCTGTACCTGTCCATCTGTACCCTGCACATATGATTCTATCTTCTCTCCAGAGTCACTGCCATTTGTATATCACATAATGCCTAATGTTGAAACAGGTATCTTATTTTTCTTCAGTTTTATCTTTGGGTTTGGGCATTGTCTGAGTTTCACATTTCTGGCAACTGGAAATTATTTCCTCTTCTCAGTCCAGAAGGTCTCCATCCTCTACCGCAACAAATGTGTGCCAAAGTTACAGTTGTGGGTACCACACTCCAGTGACATAGCTCTCTCTGAACATGAATTTGTAATTCTTTCCTTTATATTTCATGTTCCCCACAGTTGAAGGATAGGCCAAGAGGTAGATAGAAACCAGGGAAAGAACACTGTGAAGAAAATGTGATGTAAAATCAACAAGCGTCACTATCAAAAGTGTTCCAGAAGCACTTCAGAGGGACTTGGAAGCAAGGAAGCCTGAGTCTGGCTGGTGGTGTGGAAGAGAAGATCTCTTTTCTGGGAGGTGGTCAAAGATGGGTGGAAAACCAGAGTGATCCATTCCTGGCTGCTTCCATGCTCTTTGAAAGCACACTCAGCCTGTTCCCTTTGGTATACATTCTTTGGGCAGCTATTGAACTGGAGCTGCCTGGAAGCAAAGCATAAGTTGTCAGGATACAAAAATACCTCTGTTGTGTATTTTGAAATGAAAACTGCCAGTACATTATAAATGACAGCTGTCTGTTACTCCTGTGCACACAGGTGTGGTGCAATGTGCAGCACACTCTGGTTCTCACTGACCAGAGACCTCCAGGAGTTCTTGAACCAGACATGAGACATAAGGATGGATTTTACTCTCTGAGAAGAAGTGAGGCTCTTACCATTATTTTATCATAGTGTTTTGGTATTTAATATACAAGGATTTGACAAAGTACTACTGTATAATCTTCTAACAATACCCATTTTGTCCCATAAAATTATTATATCCAGTCTTAAAATGTTAAATATGTCACTATTAGGGTAGAGTATCATAAAATTCAGTTTATAATATTAAAACTCAGAAATGACACCATGTTATCAATCACAATGCCTGGTAATATTCAACTTTCTTCATTTTTCTTTAATTTTGCATTTTAGTATAACAAATTGAGATTAAAGCCACAGTCTCCAGTTCAAGGTCTCTTGGCGGTGAATGGCAGTGAAGTTACCAGCAAAGTGATAAGAAAACAAATCACACTGAAATCTAATATTTAATAACATTTCAGACAGATTAGAGAGATTTAAGACCCTGTGCTGTAATCAGCATTGGATCAGGGCAGCTATGCTAGTAATTGCAGAGGGAAATGCTCTCATCTCCTTGAAATAAATGCAGATCATCAGTGGAAGACTGGAAATACACTGAACAGCTACTCTCACACTGACAGTTCTTTCTGCTAGGATCTTTAAAACTCTGGGTTGTGCTCCCAGGGCCTCCCTGTGAACTGTTACATTCTTTGTTTTTCACAGAATTAACCAGGTTGGAAAAGATCATCGAGTCCAACCTGTCACCTAACACCTTCTAATTAACTAAACCATGGCACTAAGTGCTTCATCCAGTCTCCTTTTAAACGCCTGATGGTGACTCTACCACCTCCCCGGGCAGCCCATTCCAATGCCAATCTCTCTGTGAAGAACTTCTTCCTGCCAGCATAAACCCGCCCTAGCACAGCTTGAGGCTGTGTCCTCTTGTTCTGTCCCTAGGTGCCTGGGAGAAGAGATCAGCCCTCACCTGGCTACAACCTCCCTTCAGATAGTTGTAGACAGCAATGAGGTCTCCCCTGGGCCTCCTCTTCTCCAGGCTGAACAACCTGAGGAAATGATACATTCCCCAGTCCCTTCCCCATCACCTCTCCAGTTGGTGCTGGTTTTGTACATCTTTCATTTGGACTTTTACATTTCTTGAGCAAACATAGGGAAAGCTTCCCTAAAATTAAAATTTAAACCCCCCAAAAAATCCCCCAAAAGACCTTAAGATGCTGTGAGGCATTTCTACTTCTTTTCTTCTTTTTAAGTGTCTTGGTCCTGCATTTTATTTTCAGAATACCAGAATGTAACAAAATTGTATTTTCGTTCAGCTCATAAAGGACTAAATCTCCTTTTGAAAATCTGTTCAGCTGACAATGAGCTGATGGCCAAGTTGCACAATAATGCAAAAGGATGGGAAAAAAGAAAAAAAAAAAAAAAAGAAAGGAAAAAAAAAAGTTACACTTGAAAAAGCTGGGCTTTCTCTGCACGTAATGTACATATCAATTACTTAGTGATGCATTATACAGTATAATCTAATTCAGCATGTCAAACTTTTCAACCCAATTTATAAATTCAGCTGCATCAGCCTCTGCATCATTTACACCAAGTCATTTTTAGCTTCTCTAGAAATCAGCTCCTATGGAAAAAAAAAAAAAAAAAACAGGCTAGATTTATTGTATGTGTTATACTCTGGGACCTAGTTTGCTCAGTGAGGCAAATGAATGCAGTGAGTTTCACACAGCAGAACGAGATACTGTGTATTGTATTTTGTATGCTGAGCCTTTTCCTTCTTTTCTTTCTCCCTCTTTCTTTCTCTTTTTTTCTTCCCCACTCCAATAGAGCTATCCAGTCTTGAATATGTCAGTGTGCCTTGAATGTGCAGTCACATTCCGAGGTATGTCTTTGAACTCTTCAATGGTGCTTTGCATTTCTTTGAGACCTTTTATGGGAAGGAAATAGAGAAATGTGGACTAAAATGCTGTGTGGTTGTCTCATTATTTCCCTTCCACGGCAAAAAAAAAAGAAAAAAAAGGAGTTAGTTTTTGTTAGACAGGGACACCTCAGCTATACAGGATATTCAGCCTGGTTCCATACTGATACTTACAGACAGCATGGGGCATGGCATACCAATTTAGATGGCCAATGCAATAGTTCTGTATTGGCTCTGAACAAAGAAATTATCATCTCCAGCTAGCAATAACTTAGACAAAAGGAGAAATTGATTTTCACCATATCTCTCATTCCTGGCCATTGTTTACAATTTAATTTCTAAAGTTAAAAAAAAAAACAAAACCAAAACAAACAAACCAAACAACAAACCAAACCCAAAACCTAGAGAAAGACAAAGACTAATTGCCAGTAATCAGAGGATAATAAAGTGTGACCAGAAGAATTAGAAGCTTCCCTGAAGCTCTAATGAAGCCAGTAGGAAATATATCTGCAGAAGGATGGTAGAATGGGAACTGTAAATAGATCACAGTATCACAGTATCACAGTATCACAGTATCACAGTATCACAGTATAAGCAAGGTTGGAAGAGACCTCAAAGATCATCAAGTCCAACCCATTACTACAGACCNGCTCCCCTTTAGGCCAGGGTTCTGTCACCTGTCCTCAGTCAAAGAAACACTTTGGTGCTTAATTGTTGATGAGCAGCAGGCAGTTGAATGTGGGGTCACAGCTTGGCATTGGGTGAGTTTCACCTGGAAAAGCTTTGTGCCACAACACTTGGTACTCAGAGCTTAGGGTACAGTCAGCTGCCCTCGTACTAGAGGGATGCTCTGTATGAGTGTCACCAGCCAGAGAGATATAAATTAAAGACACTTAAGGAGAAATTTCATGAAGAATTTCTCTGGCCCATAAAAAGGGAAGCCAATAAAAATTCAGTACAGAGGAGTACTCATCGATTGTACTAATGTATTTTATGAGGTTTCTTTAAATTTACAGTTTGACAGATTTCATTTCTACATATGTTAGGCATGAAGAGGAAAGTGGGCAGTCTGAGACAGTTTTTCTAGAACTGGGGCAATTTTTTCCCTCCTAATGGCAAATACATCCTTTGCTCAGTGTCTGTATGTATTTTTTAAGTGGTAGGGAGTATGGAGTTACTCTGTCAGTTAATTCTCTGCTCTAACACCCATGAAGTGTAATGCATTAAACAAGTTTAATTTTTAAAAGCTGCTTTGCACAAACTCTTTTAACAGAGGCACTCCACAAGCAGATATCTTTTCATCCTGTACGTGGGGCACAGGGTCTGACAGAGATTGCTGTGTAACCCAGAGTAAAGTATTGGTGCAAAATACAAGACTGAGTACATGGGATTTCATAGAATCATAGAATGGTAAGGTTGGAAGGGACCTCAAGGATCATCCAGTTCCAACCCCTTGCCATAGGCAGGGACACCTCCCACTAGNAGGTCTCCTGGAAACCTTCTCTTCTGCAGGCTGCAGAGCCCCAACTCTCTCAGCCTGTCCTCATAGCAGAGCTGCTGCAGCCCTCTGAGCATCTTTGTGGCCCTCCTCTGGATCCACTCCAACACTTCCATGTCCTTCCTGTGCTGGGGGCTCCAGAATTGCACACAGTACTCCAGAGCATTTCATCCAGAGCAGTGAGCCAAAAGAAACAGTGAACCACCACTAAATCATCCTAATGAGTTAAGTATTGTGTGTGGCTTTGTTATTTTAAGCAAATGCACTTGTGTTTGTTTCTGGAACTTTGAGGGATCAGTCAAGCAAACGTTTCTGTGAAAGGGAAAAAAAAATATATATGTTCATAAAAATGACAGCACCTTACATTCTTGGTGGCAAAGCATTTACAATAATTGTTCAAAAAAAGGCTAAACATTTTCTTGGAAAAGTCATTTAACCCAAGAATTGGCCATATAGGGTGTCCACTGTGTAAAATAATAAACTTCCTTCTTTCTTCTGTTTTACCCTGAGCACACAGCCACCTTTATCAAATCCATATGTTACATAGAACTGGGCATTTTCTTTTGGGATTAAAAAAACAACCAATAGCCCAACAATCCAAACTTACAATGAATTTGACTTGCAGGCCTAAGATAAAAACATTCAACTGGTTTCTAGTTTAAATTGGAGGTGAAGGAGGTGGGGAGAGGGGTGAGGTAAGCAAGACATAGTACATCTCAGCTTAGCTTCAGTGTTGGATTGCCAAAACAGAGGCTTTCAGCTGGGACAAACAGAATTGCCTCAGCACTTCCACTCTTTTTGGGTTTTCTGTGGATTCAGGGATTAAGTAACTGCTGCAATTCATCTGTGAATGGTTTCATACAATCATACAATTGTCACAGCTGGAAGGGACCTCAAGGATCATCTAGCTCCAACCCCCCTGCCATGGGCAGGGACACCTCACACTAGATCAAGTTGCTCAGAGCCCCAGCCAGCCTGGATTTAAAAATTTCCAAGGATGGGGCTTCTACCACCTCCCCGGACAACCTGTTCCAGTGTCTCACCACCCTAATGGTGAAGAACTTCTTCCTAACAGCCAATCTGAATCCAGTCATTTCTAGTTTTCCTCCATTCCCTTTAGTCCCATCCTAAAAAGTCCCTCACAAGCTTTCTTGTAGGTCCCCTTAAAAAATAATTGGAAGGCCACAATAAGATCTCCTTGCTTTCCCTCCCATCTTCCTGACAGCTTGGCCAGGAGGTTTGGAAACATCTGCTGCTCTCTTTTTCCATCCCCACCTCCTGGTCATCCAGATTGTGATAGGTATAATAATGGGAAAACGAAAGGGGTAATTCCTGAGCATTATCACCACTTGCTGTTGAACAGGAGTTGGAAGTTTTCCTTTGTATGCTTTGCCCTAGCTCTCGTGGGTAGTGAAACAAGAAGGTATAAACACAGTTTGTGGTGGAGAACTCTGGTAGGTAACACATCAAAATGACTCTAGTTGGTAGGAGACTTCCAGGCAAGGACCATTTGACATGCAGCTTATGGCAGTGTGGGGCACAGCAAAATCAACTTCATTATATCTTTTGGTATCTCCCAAATCTTAGCTCACTGAGAGGAAAACTCCCTTACTGCTATAAGTTAGTGCAGTCACGGTCGTGACTCAGTAACCCAGGGGGGTCTCCTGTGAGCCATGTGTGGCTGAAGTCCATCAAGCTGGCACCATCTCTCAGTTTTGAAATGCCACCCACAATCTCAACTGTTTGTTGAGGATCATCCTTCTGGAAAAGCCTTCAGATGCTCATTTATGGCAGCATGAGAGACTTGCAGGAACAGAGGACGGGCATCCTTCCTCCTGCAGACTACAACCTTTTCTTTTGTCTTTACCAGAAAGCTTTGGTCCTAGCAGCTCTGGTCTGCTGCCACAGTATGCAAATATGTTGTTCTGGGTGGACTTACTGGGTTCACAACTGTCCCTTCCAAAAAAACCCTCAACCCAGTCACTTTCACAGAATCACAGAACTTTAGAGGTTGGAAGGCACCTCCAGAGATCATCGAGTCCTGGCAAAGCAGGATCCCCCAGGGTTCACACAGGAACACATCCAGGTGGGTTTTGAAAGTCTCCAGAGAAGGAGACTACACAACCTCTCTGGGCAGCCTGCTCCAGTGCTCTGTCACCCTCACTGTTAAGAAGTTTCTCCTCATGTTGAGCTGAAACCTTCTATGTTCCAATCTGTAGCTGTTGCTCCTATTGCTTATTGCTGCTGATCACCAAAAAGAGCTTGGCCCCAGGCACTCGACACCCACCCCTCAGGTATTTATACACAGTGACCAGATCTCTTCTCAGTCTTCTCCAGACTGAACAACCCCCAGGTCACTCAGTCTCCATTCGTAGGGGAGGTGCTTTAAAAGTATTTTTATAGATACTTCACTGAGCAGCACCTACAACTAAAATGATTCAACTGATTTTTCACCCTGTACAGAAAGACCAAGCCAAATAAAGAACTGCTTTTTGCTTTACCTTATACATCCTCTGTGTTTAAAGATTAAAACAAAACAAAATCCCTGACATCATTCAATTTATGATATTTTTTTTTTACATAATTCTTTCACCCTTCTGATATAAAATATATTTCATCTAAATGTCTTATTGGTGTATTTTTCCAGCTGTAGCCAAAAAAAAGAGACCTGTTTTAGCATAGATGAGCAAGAGGCCTATAAACACAGAATGTGGTTTCAGCTTTATCATTACAGGGTAAGGCACAGTGTGTCCATTACCAACAGCTGGAAAATGAGACAATGACTGAATGTGGCATTTGTGTTTCTTATGGATGCTTTGCTGGGGAAGTTCAGAGAGGTGGAGACACTTGTGACAGAGGCAGCCTAACAGGGATTTTTCACTTCGTGTCACATGATAGTCTAAAAACAATTCTGCAGGGAGATGTCAGAGGTGAGCTGAACAGCTTGTGCCAAAATCAATGCACAGAAATTGTTCAGGTCCCAGTTCTGTTCTGCAGCGTGTGTGCATGCCTACAAATTATAAATGCAGCTATCTCAGTGTGACAGTCTGGGAGTTCCCTGCCTCCCCACACTTTGTAAAATGACCCAGACTAGAACTCAGCCAGNTTTGCTCTGCGTCCTCTATCTCTGCTGCAGGTTTTGTCTTGAAGTGAGGTCAGTAGATGTTTACATAGCTACTGCAACCTCTTTGCAGGAGGAGACAGCAGAGTCCTAGCTGGATATAGCAGGTTTAGGAGATGGTGATTTCCTCTCCTCTATGCCCATTTGTCCCCCACATGCTAGAGCCTGCTTTATTGAGCAGCATCACTATCTGCTGTCTGCTGAGTAGGAAATTTCCACACGCCTTTTTCAGGCAGAAGCACCCATGCTGTCTATGTGCTGGGCTGACCAAAAGCCCTGTGGCTACCAGGAGTCATCATCCCTATAGGCAGATTAGTCATTGCTTGCTGTAGCACTGATAAATCCACCTGCACCCTAGTGGGTTTATTGAGAGGGCAAAAAAATTACAGAATCACAAAATGGTAGGGGTTGGAAGGGACTTTTGGAGATCATCTAGTCCAAGCTAAAGCAGCTTCACCTAAGGCAGGTTGTACAGGATTGTCTCCAGGAAAGGAGAATCCACAACCTCTCTAGGCAGCTTCTTGCAGTGCTCTGTAAACCTTACAGGAAAGAAGTTTTTCCTCATGTTCAGGTGCAACTCCTTGTGGTATAATTTGTGCCTGTTTCCTCTTTTCCTGTTGCTGGGCACCACTGAAAGAGTCTGGTACCATCCTCTTGAAATCTACTCTTTAGGTGTTTGTAAGCATTGATTAATATCCCCTCTGAGTCTTCTCCAGGCTTAACAGATCCTAGTCTCTCAGCCTTTCCTTGTAAGAGAGATGTCCCAGTCCCCTCGTCATCTTTGTAGCCTCCACTGGATTCTCTCCAGCAGTTCCATGTCTGTCTTGCACTGGAGAACCCAGAACTGGACAAAATACTCCAGGTGTGGCCTCACTAGTTCAGAGTAGAAGGGTAGGAGAGCCTCTCTTGACCTTATGGGTCACACTCCTCTTAATGCATCCCAGGGTACCATTGGCCTTCTTGCTCACAAGGCTACATTGATGGCTCATGGTTAACTTACTGTCAAGCCATGGCAGCTCAGATGGAAGGCAGGAAATGCTTGTGTAGGCCAGGAAAATACCACAGAGGCTGTAGCTCAAGTCTTCAGCCTCCTTACTCAAATGCCTTCTTTAGTGTCAGTGTTTTAAGTGAAATCTAACTCCAGTTTTTGTGGCAGGGACCCATTATGTTATTTGACTGTCGGTCCCTAAATAAATTTGCAGTACAGTTTTTGATTATAAAATGTTAACGACATTTGTAGCATTGCCACAACAGCTACAGACCCCAGCTACTAACAAGGCCCTACTGTGCCACTCATTTTACAAGTCTGGAGTAAAAGACAGCCTTTGTCTCTGAGATGCTGAAGTTGAGAGAGATGTGTCTGAGTGCTGAATGTACACACAGAGAAACTCAGTAATGTAGCTGAAGTCTTAATGGCCAGCCAGTGGGAAAGCCAGGGATAAAAAAACATGTTCCCTGAGCCCTGGTTATGCTGTGCTCACTTGAGCACTTCATTTTTCAATAAATCTGGTGTTTAAAGTGCTGTTTCTGATAATTGTTCCAAGGGAAGGTGGCAAGGTGAACGCACAAGCACCTAAGACAGAAGAGAGTTATATTTGAAGGTGCCGTAGTGCACAGACACCACAAACATGGACAGGGCTGGCAAACTTTGAAGAACTGTGGTGTAATAAATTGAGTGAACCTGTGAAGAGGGAAGAAGATCAGATCTTTTCAGAGCAAGTGTCAGGATATGGGGGAGTACTGAAGCAAAGGAGGGGTAAGCACAGAGGAGAACAAGGATGCGTCCTCTGCTCTTGTAGTTATGGTCTACTATACAGGGTAAGGTCACAGTGTTCTTAAAGCACAGTGAGTGTGCTGCAGACAATCAGAAGAATCCACTAAAACCCATATGCATACATATGAAGACACATGTGTTTGCATGCACAAATGTAAGGCTTTTGTTTGTGGTAAAGTGGACCGAAACTGTGTTTAATTTTATTTATAATATATTTATTCATAATTCCTTATTTATTTAGGAATACATGATTTGCATTCAAGTTCCAATGGAAAGCTGAAAGCATCTCACCCAACTAAATCACAGTGGGTATCTGGTACATCAAAACTGCCTGAGTAACTGATGGGACATCATAGGGAGCTGGTGTCAACTCTTCTCAGTTGCAGCTCCTCCATTTCAGTAGCAGTGACTGAGCAGCACTTGAATTTCTTTACCATCCCAAGCACAACTCCAGGCTGGGTGGTGAATGGCTGAGAGCNATACAAACAATATATCAAATATGCTCCTGAATATTGAACTTTTATGTAACTAGGTTTTGAGGAAAAACAGTTAAAGAGTAGAGGATTTACTCAAGGAAGAGATAAGAAATGCTATCTTTATCTTAATAAAATTATTTCTAAATTAAATCAGTTATTTTAATATAATTTGTAACCATGCAAGATAGAATTTGGTCTTCTCTCTCTGAAGCTGGTCACCAAGCATTCCCTAACTTCTGTGTAACACAAATGGTTTCCTTAGGTCTCATTTCAGCAAAACATTGTTCCAGCTATAATGGACAGTCTCAAGTTGTGCCAGGAGAGGTCTAGGCTGGATATTAGGAGGAAGTTCTTCACAGAGAGAGTGATTTGCTTTGGAATGGTCTGCCCAGGGAGGTGGTGGAGTTGCCATCCCTGGAGGGGTTCAAGAAAAGCCTGGATGGGGCACTTAGTGCCATGGTCTAGTTGATTGGATGGGGCTGGGTGATAGGTTGGACTGGGTGATCTTGGAGGTCTCTTCCAACCTGGTTGATTCTATAATTCTATGTAAAAACTTCTATGAATGAGGATTAACTACTTAAAAAACAACAAAAAAAGCGAATTCTCTTGCAGGTTGTTGGTCTGTCACATTGGAGCTTGTCATCTTCTCTGTCACTGGACCACGTGGACCAGAGTGTGAGGTATCAGACCAGTTCTCTTTTTTTTCATATTACCAAAAAAAAAAAAAAAAAGAAAAAAAAAAAGAGTCTGTTCTGTGGTGTTGTTTCCTTTGCCCATTTGAACTTTGAATAAATGCACATGCAGCCAGAAGTTGCCAGCCTCAGAGGTGCCTGTAGGCTTACCCTTCATAACTGTGCTGACATAAAGGTATATAAGTTAAGGGATGCCCATATGCCATCAACCAAGCACATGAGAAAGTTTACTTTCAAATTGGTTTTACTGCTTTGGCCCAAACCCTCCGTGTCTTTCACTGCTTCTTACCTTCTATTCTCTATTACTTTTCATTGTTTCTCATTATTAATCCTTCCTTACTCTTGATGCTCCCCCCAGGGCCCTTATTCTGCAAGTGGTGAGTGCTGTCCCATGCATGAAGATTCTTGTGTCATGAGGGGATGACTGATGATTTTTTCCTGAAACCCCATGGAAGCTCAGAAAGGCAGCTCTCATCCATGTGCCTGCAGAGCAGCTCTGACCCTTTTCACATGCTATTTACTCTAAGTATTAATGTGCACTGGTGCAGTGTTGCATTTGGATGAGAGTGGCAGAGAGCCTTTTTCTGTGCATTTGAGGTGTTCTTGGAGTGGGTTAGGTGTAGCAGATACCATGTTGAGTTGCCTCCTTCAACTTTTGAGTACAGTGTTGGAGAGTTGGCAGCATTTCAGGCTTTCGAAACATAAATGGGAGATGTGACCACAGCCTCGATGCTATTTTCAGTATGTTTTATGAATGTTCATTCTCCATCTCAGATTCCCATAAGAAATGTCCTCAGCTTTGCTCCTGATCTTATGAAATTGTTGGTTCTGTGTTGTACCCCTTTCTGATCCTGTAGAATGCTATCCACCTTTTCTCTGGTTCTGCTGTGCCCTTGGATATGTGAAACATAAAATAGGATGGTGCACACGTGATTCCACCCTGCTGAGCTGGGTAAACCCAGAGGCTTATAAAGCCTGATCAGTAAAGGTACCCAAGCCAGAACATGATGTTGCAAGAAAATTACATTTCCTAGCAGATATTTCAGCCTCCTGCCTGTCACAGACAGGCTTTTGAAGTCTCTTATGATTGAAAAGGTATTGCTACTCTGTGGTAAGAAAGATAAAGCCAAAGGGTCAGGTTTTCTTCTTAAGGTATGACTAGATCTGTGCTCTCAATTTCAGCCCCTAATGTCTTGAAATATTTTCTTGAATTGAAAAAGTCAGTTTGCTATCACCTGAGATAGAGTTCAAGTGTTGGCGTTCTTTCCCCTCCACTGCCAATTTAAAGTTGAGATTGTGTCCTCCTGCTCTCCTGGAGGGTGGGTTGGTTCCAAGCCATTGCAGCAAATCACCCAAATGTGGAGTCTCTCTGCCCTTTATGGCTGAGTTTAATGCAAGCCAGGAGATATATTTAAATGCTTGACCTCCTTCCTCCAGAAC
This sequence comes from Ramphastos sulfuratus, assembly GCA_013399055.1. Lineage (NCBI taxonomy): Eukaryota > Metazoa > Chordata > Aves > Piciformes > Ramphastidae > Ramphastos > Ramphastos sulfuratus. The sequence continues at coordinate 78,078 of WBNM01040808.1, forward strand.
TCCAGCCTCTGGATGAATCAATGTACATCTGTGACATCACAAGTCAAACTTTATGCTCAGGAGGCCAGGCCATTCAGACATTCTCAACTTGTTGCAGACAAGTGAAAGAGTACTTACAGAACTAGACCATTGTTTGGATGTCATGGAGCCACAGAGCTGATGTCCTCTTTGTTGACCAAATATCAGTCTGCCAAAGCTCTCTCAATGCTTTGTTTCTCCCTCCAGACTTGTTTCTCATTGGTATTTGCAGGATATCAAGAAGTTCCTCTCATATCTAAATTTATAAAACCCTGAGACATCCAGAAGTATTGCTGGATTTGACAGGGAGGTGGCCCAGGCTGCATTTTGATCAAAAGGTTTTGAGACTGACTTCTAAGGGTCACTCTCAGTGGGATTGTAAATTGAAAGGAACTGGAGACCAAAGATGCCCATAGGTCTATGTGCATGGTCATGTATTTATTTAAACTGAGGAGGTAGACCTAATATTTATTTTGGAAAATATAGGATGAAAACACCTCCAGCCTCTGTGGGAGGGCACAAAAGTCAGAATGTGTGTGGAAAATACCCCTGTCATATATTCTGGTGCTGTGTACTTGGCTGGAACTCACTGACACCTCAATTAGCTACCTCAGAAGGAAAACCACAGGCAAAATGATCTTCCAGATGGAATTTCATTTGACTCAAAGGTTGGGACCTCGTGGTGAAGCTCTGAGATGGTATAGAGACACCTCCAGGTGCACCAGGATGCTTTTGTTACTGCTCTTAGAATTCACATCCAGGTAAGGGAGGTATAACCAATCTGAAGAAAACTTAGATAGCCTCTCACTGTGTATGACTCAGAGAACTGAAGGTTACTTGAGGTCCTCTCAAACACACACTACTGATCCAGTTGTGCACCATAAACATCATCCCCTTTAAAAATGTTTTCCATGAAATACATAAGAATGTAGAAGAACACCCCAAGTACTCAAATATCTGGGAGACCAGCTTAGTATTATTTGACAAATCCTCCCTGCTGAGCTAAATCAACCAATTAGTGATGCTAATGCTTGTTAATGCCATTTCTGTTAGAATAGTGTGATTTGGCTGTATTTCCAAATTCCAGCAACAACAACAACAACAACAAAATAACATATCTTGATCCTGTATTGTGAATGAGTGATGTTCCTGCACTACTGAAACTCTAAAAGTGCTTGACTGGGTACATCTTGCCACCATCTGCAAAGGCAAGAACTCAGTAGTATTCTTCCACTTTCTAGTAAAATCTCGTGATATGGATCCCAGCAGAGACCATTAAACCAAACTTGGTACAGCCTTGGCTACTTCTCTGAGTAAAAAAAAATAATTAACAGACATAAAGAAGCACGAGCAGTTGGTTCATGCAGTCTGAACCTATTAATTGCACCAGCATCCACCTCCACCTTGTGCTCAATTATGAGTCCATTTTGAAAGGGCAGTTCGTCTTTAATGGGTTAACTGATGCCACCTTAATAGAGGAGCTATAACATGACAAACAAATATAGTTTAATGCACCCTACTTTGAATGCAAAGTTCATATGTATTCCAGACAAAAGGCCAAACAAATTTACAACACTTCATGCATTTCTATAGCCCAGCATTTTTTACTGAAGGATATGTAAATCCTGCACTAATCAGAGGTTCTGGGATTCCAAATGCCACTAAAGGTTATGACCTGAAGCCCTGCTAATAGATGACTGAGGGCGTAGACTAAGTAGTGCTGAATGACAGCAACCACAGGGTGTTTTGCATGAGAAGTAACCTCTAATAAATGACCTCTGCTTTTTTCCTTTCAAAGCTATGACAGTAATGAATATGAAAGGGGGAGCTTTGTACACACTGGGTGTTATTTACACCTAAACACAGAGAGAGTGTGGATGTATGTGAGGGTTTCAGTTGGGCTGAAAGACTGTTTTGGCTACCTGAACAAACACTGCTGCACTTCTGCTGACTTCATTAATAACCTCTTTTTTATACAGTGGTACCAAATATCAAGGTCATGTAATTAAAGTAAACATTTCCTCCTTCCTGGGCACATAAGTATCTGTATATATGTATGTATGTATTGGATGGGTTACAGGCTTTATATGAAATCTCTTGGATGGCTGATAGAAGCATTCACATTTTTGCTGTTTTGTGACCTTTAGTTAGGCAGAACACTGTGTCTTTGGTGGTATGAACAAAACAAAGATATTTTTAATGGCAGGCAGTGGATGATATTTTCACTTGGACTTCTTGCAGGAAAACAGTTCTGAGATTTTTTTTTTTCTTAAATGCAAGCAGGACCTGAGCTCTGAAAACAGTAAATGGATTTTTTTTTTTTTTTCTTTCATGGTGGTGATCAATCAGTGAAACTTTTTATATCTTGCTGGAAATCATGGTGGGGAGATAAAACAATTTTTAGCAGACCCTCTTGACTGTGTACCAGCTCCAGGCTGGTCCCAGTTACATGCATTGTTTTGCCTTAATCACTTGCAATGTGTATTTTGCTTCTCTGGGGGTTCTCTTCCAGGTTTAGTGTGTAAGGGAAGACAGGCAGGCAGGAGACTGCTGGATTCCGCATGCAGCTGGGAACTACTGCACCACGCAGGTCCCCTTTCCTCAGTGGTAGTGTGGGGATTGTGTGGGGACACTGCCATGGCAGAGGAAACCAGTTGTACAGGATGTACTCACCCAGGAAGAATAGGGTTGTGTCAGAGGTCCCTGAGCTAGTGCTGAGGTGCAGGCTGTCTGAGACACAGGGTGCAGAGGCACCTACTTGCAACCCAGCACCCTACACACCCAGCAGTGCTGGAGGGGGCAGATTAGCCCTCCACTTCCCTCAGCCATCATGGTGACACTGCAGCTACCAGTGTGGGAGCTTGCGTGCTTATACCCAGTCTCAGGCCTTCTTGACAGTACTGCCCAGCAGGCGCATCAAGGCCCTGGCATCTTCAGGATGCTTAGGTGCCATTCTTGCTGCTGAAAAGCTCAGCCCTGTGCAGTGCCACCACCGCACACTGCTGTGCACAGACTGCCTCCAGACATGTCAGGCGTGGCAGCAGGGTGACTCTGACACTCCACTTGCCCCTGAACCCCGTTAGCTTCCCCTCTCAAAGCCTGTTTATTTGGGATTCTAGCACGTGAGCACACAGCATGTGGCCTGTGAAAAAAAAAAAAAGAAATCTTCCATAGCTTAATGCACTTCCTACCCCAGGAATCTTTTACCTGATGTTCAGCACAAGTGTTTTGCTTTTCTTAATATTATCCAAATATTTTTTCATTAGTTAATTTTTAATACAGGTGTTTTATGGGCAGATGATGGTTATGTTTGTTCAGGTATGACTGCCATTTTGTTAGGTGGCAATTTTGCCTGAGTGAGACAGCCAAAGCGGGGCTTTAAAATGCACTCCTCATAAAAAATTAAAGAGCTATTCTTTATTTACATATTTACACAACACTCAATCCATCGTGTAAAGCTTTCTCTGCCTTAAACCCAAATCTCCGGGGTGTACTCTGTGCCTGGGGAAATTGGATGGCTCAGAGAAATGATAAAGAGGTATCTGTCCATCCACCTATCTATAATTTTTTATACCATACTCATTACCATGTTCTCTGAGCTCCCATTACATGGATGGAGCCTTTCCTGTTTTGGTACAGAGCTGGTCAGCAGAGACAGCAAAGCCACTGTTATTTTCTGAAGAGTACAGGCCTGCAAAAGGACTGGTTGCTAACTCTGCAGTGGCCATTTGGCAGCAGCCAGTTTGTACAGAAGACAAATTTCTTATATTTGCTACCTAAGAAGTCCAGTTTGGCTTCTGGAAGATGCATCTCAAATGGACTATGTGCAGAGAGTTAGCCTTGGGTATCAACACTGCTGCTCCCACATTCGCTTCACATCACCTTGAGAGAAAGTCTACCTCTTCCCTGCCTCCCTGACAGCTGCTTACCAGGAGAGAGACTTCAGCTCTGAAAAAGCATCAGAAGACCTGGCAACTTTAACTTGGATAGACTGTCCAAGGGATTCTTCAAATTAACAGAAATAGCTACATTTCTCATCCTCTTGCATGTAACTCTTTGGCCACTTTCAGGCCATGTCATCACACATTTGTCTCATTCTTACCCTGGGGTCCACCTGTTTCTTTGCAGAATTCACTTACTGTCTTTTGACTTATGCTTCAATTTCAAGCTCTGAAGGATGGCAGCTTTTTATTAGGTTGTATTCAGGGCCAGCCATAGTGGGGGCCTTATCCTTCACAGGGACCTGTAGACATTTAGTAGGCAAAGATGAGTTAACAGTGATCATTATTAAGAATAAAGTAACATCACCACTCCACAGCTGACTTTGTTATAGCTGCTATTGTCAGTCACTGTATCCGTGCTGTTAGCCATCCTGCTGCCAGTCATTGTACCAGTGGTATTTAGCCATCCTGTGGCCCATTTGTTTTAACCTTTTTCCCTTCTGTGTTGGGAGAATGTTGCAAATTATGCAAAATTAATAATCAATATTAATTTTGATATCCAGGGAGAGATTGTTAATAACAGAAAATTGTTTATTTACATTAAATCTCACCAGAAAACTCATTTACAGGGTTTGAAAGGCATAGTTTGGATACTTACACACACAGGCTACAGGCAAAACTGGAACATTTTAAGAGGTAACCAGCAAATGCAAACATCATACTGGAAGAGAAGGTTCTTGAAGTCAATATAGTGCTTGCAGTTCATTATCCTGCTTGTCCACTAAGTGGACACAGGAAGCTCCTTTCTATTTATGGCAGAAGGCAATTAGTGAATTACAAGAGGCTTTAAGTGTTTACTCACAAAATATCAGACAGTACCCAAAGCATACTGAGGGGTTGCTCTTGCTGGTCTCAAAGCTGTTAGAGGCTTTGGAGTTTCCCCAGGCTCTTTTCTCAGGCAGCTGGAGTCTGGCACAGTCTCTGACCTGGTTCCTCTTGATTCCCCATTCAGCAGCAGCCTTGCAGAGGGGCAGGCAGGATGCAATGCCATGTGCAGGCTTGGCACAATGTCAGGCTGGCTGTGCAGGCTGACTGCCTGCAGGCACTTAGAGCCTGTGCCTGGTAAACTCGAGGCAGTGGAGTTTCCAGGCAGTTCAGGATGCAATGAGGCAGCAGAGCACACTGTGCTACCTGCTCATTCCTTTTTATCAATACAGCTCCAGACTAATGGGCCTTTGGACATAGATTAGCCAATCAGGATGGCACTTTGCCAAGCTTGACCATACCAGCTGAAGCCAGGGCTTTTGGTTTCCTTTCCTGAGGTTGCTTCCCCCAGCACAGAAGGAGGGGGAACAGGGGAACAAGTCTGGGCAAGCCACAGTCCTTAGACTCAGTGGCTTCAGGTTCTTTGTCCTCTTTCCCACAGCTGCTTCTCCCCAAAACAGAAGGAGGGAGAGCAGAAAAACATGTTTGGGCAAGCCAGGACAAGTATAAGCCTATTTTGGCCCACTTAGGCCTACCATGACAGAGAAGAAGTCTCAAATCCATCTTTGTTTGCCTACCAGCTCTATCAGACACACAGCAGCAGCCTGGAGTCACCTGTGCCCCCAGGAATGCTGCTGAGGGAGGTAGCAGCATGACCTGGACATAGTGCTGAGATCTGGCCTCCAGGATCTATAGGGTAGGTAGATGCTCCAAACAAATACCTTCTCCTTCCCTCATTCCTGTGTTACACAGCAGCAGGGAGAGGTAAAGGGCAGAGAAGTCCGTCCCAAATCACCTCCCTGAGAACAAGCATAGAGCCTAAATCTCTGACTTGTCCCTTCTCTACTGCAGCCACCCCTCTCAGTCAACTATCCTCCTCATCCTAGCTTGGCTCAGACATTCTGTAGTCTACTCACAGATTTAATTTAGATATAAAGGCAGGCTTCATCAGTAGAAGTGGCAGCCAGCATTCAGTCCATGAAATGTATCCAAGACTAAAAGTGGAGAAAGATTGTGGTTTTGAAATAACTGTAGGGGGAAATACTATAAATGGCAAATGAAGAGCTGCACCACCCCTCAGGCCAAACTCTGTCAGGGATTCATGGATCACCTGTATCTAAAATTGGAAGGTTTTGATTCAGGATTTCCTGTTCTTCACTCACAGGAATCTTCTGGTACAACTACAGGTCAACTGAATAGAGCCAGGACAGAACTCAAAATGGGATAATTAGTTTAAATTGAAATGATTTGTGGAAGTGTTTCAAGTTTGACAGGTTTGTGGTGGAAGCCTGTCCTTTATTTCTGGTCAGCTGCTGGGATCCTGGGCTTCTGGCCACAATTTAGGTATCCCTTTAAAGCTGGAGTCCTTTACAACTTTGGAAGAGCTTATTTTAGGAGTGATGACTGACTGGTGCTCCAAAAAAGAGGCTGTACTTTGAACTTTTTATTTTCTTTTTATTTCCTATGGTTGTGTTATGGAGGCAACAAAAATTAATTTTCTAGTAAAGTGTGCTAGAAGTGCCTTTTATTCTAAGATTACAGACCAGATTTTCAGCTCTTTTTGACTAGCCTAACTCAATTGATACTTTTGATTTATGCCAGCCTAAGGAAGAAATTGGGCAATTTAAATTTTAACTTCCTCTCCTAGGAACAATCCTTTCATTCCTGAAATCTGCAGACGAAGAATGAAACCCTAAAAACCTGCTCAGCCTGGCCATGGCTTGACTTGCAGCAGCAGTCTTGCAGAGTGCAGTTAAAGAGGTGATTAAAAGTTTTACTGTCCATTTTATCATCTCAGTTTTTACAGGAAAGAGAGCTGTCACTGGTTTAGGTTTATTTTACCTATGTCTATTCATTTTGTTTTATTGTCTTTACAAGTCTCACTCCCATTTTGTGCTGCTTGGGTTCTGCCCTTTTCAACTCCTCATGGGTGAGTGGGGAAGGCAGAGAAGTTTGGCCAACAAATTGGGCAGGAAGGGATCATGAAAACTGAGCTTCTGTGCCAATCTCTTCCTTCCCCTAGGAGGAATAAAAACATTAAATGATTTTTTTCCTCTACTTTTATGGTGACTTACAGCTACACTAGGTCACTGTTGCTTACATGATCAAGCTGTACAACAATATTCCTCATTGACTGAGTATATGTTAATGACCTTGAAATTCAAGCAAAGGGATGGTCAACGTATGAGGTACAGGTGAGGAAAGCAGAGTGAAGGTTTACAGTTCTGGAGCCCCCAGCACAGGAAGGACATTGAAATGTTGGAGCAGGTCAAGAGGAGGCCACGAAGATAATCAAAGGGCTGAAGCAGCTCTGCTATGAGGACAGACTGAGAGAGTTGGGGCTCTGCAGCCTGGAGAAGAGAAGGCTTCAAGGAGACCTTAGAGTAGCCTTCCAGTATCTGAAGGGGGCTACAGAAAGGCTGGGGAGGAATTATTTACAAGTTCTTGCAATGACAGGACAAGGGGCAATGGGTTTAAACTGGCAGAGGGGAGATTGAAACTGGATGTTAGGAGGAAGTTCTTTACAGTGAGGGTGGTGAGACACTGGCACAGGTTGCCCAGGGAGGTTGTGGCTGCTCCCTGTCTGGAGGTGTTCAAGGCCAGGTTGGAGGAGGCCTTGAGTGACCTGTGCTAGTGGGAGGTGTCCCTGCCTATGGGAGGGGGTTGGAGCTAGATGATCTTTGAGGTCCCTTCCAACCTTACCATTCTATGATTCTATGATTCTATGATTCTATGATCCGCCATTTGGTAATGGAGGCAATGGTACAAGAGAAGACAGGAGAGGGTAAGGTAGAAAGTAGAGAGACGAGTAGATAACATTTTAAAAGGCACCTTTGGGGTGTTGTAAGTTGCTTTGGTTGTTCTGAAAATCTCAGTAAACAAATCCCTGTTCCATTAGATGCTTAAATTATTTCAAAGCTCCGTTTATTGCAGTTTTTAACTTTGATTAAAACATAGGAATAACCATACTTGGACTTAGAGGCTTTCAGTCATATGGGCAAGAAAAGTTGTTGAAGTGCTCATTTTGGGGAGCAAGTGAGGATGATGTGTTTTCCAGGCCTCATAGAAGTTCAGACGTCTTGCAATTTAAAAAACTCAGCTAAATACTGAAAATACTGTTCTGGGAATATTCATTCCAATTTATTAAAGAATTAGGGTCCAGCTGTGCTTACTTTCCACAATGGTTTGCTTTTGGGACATTTTTCATTTGCTTTTCCAGCAGTTTCTGTATCAGAAACATTGTTTTAAATGTCACAGTTGTCAAATCAATGAACTAAAACAGTATCACATGGCTTAATTTGAACAAGTAATGCAGTTGGAATTTCAGATTTGGAATAACAGGCTTCCTGATCTGTTCACTGTCCTTCAGCAGTTGAAAACAGAGAAATTGGAGTAAGGTTAGGCTATGTCCTGTCCCACAGGGCTGCACAGGAGGAGGAGGGGAGGGCATTTGCTAATGTATTTAACCTGGAAGTGCCTATCTGTAATGGAAGCTCAAATCCCAGGCAAAAAAAAAATCACTGTTTTGTCCATATGTAAGTTTCAGTGGACTTTGATTCCACTGTAATGAGGTCTCTATTACTGCCTACTGAAAAAAAAACCCCAAACTAAACCAGGAAACAAACAAACAAATCTCCAAACCCAAACCAAACAAACCCCCAACAAATAAACAAACCTCCCCAAACCAAACCAAACCACCAACAAAACAAACAAACAAAAAAAACCCCAGGAAAAACTCTCACTGATGTCAAGAGGAATAAGGTTCTTCTGCTTTAGGCTCAGAACCTGACACCACTGTAGAAAAACCCTTTACCTGACACATGGTATATTTATATAGGATACCAGGAAATACCTTAATATGAATATCCACAATCTGAGGCACCCATAACCATGTCTGCATCTGAAATCCATAGGTGAGGGTCATGGATAGTTCTTCTTTCTCTAAATTTTTACCCCTAATACAGCAGCTTGATGTCCTCAGCCTTTCTTCTCCCTTTTTTTTTCCCCCCAATCATTCTACCTCTCAACATTTAGGTGTTAGCGTAGCCCCTAAGAGTACCACTGAACTTTGCAGAGCACCAAAACCTATCAAGTCCCTCTCTAAGCTGCTTGCTTCTCCTTGCTGAGAATGGCATTTCAGGGATACACCAACCAGGGGGAGCTTAGGGCATAGTGAAATATGTGAGGGTAAGTCTGTTGGGATGCATTCAAAAAGGAATTTTACTTCAGGTTTTTTTTCTGTGCTGTGGACTATGGATTAAACAAAATATATCAATGTCTGGAAAATCAAACCACTGGCTAGGATATGTTTCTCAGTTAATTTAAAGAATTATCTTTACCTACCCTTGTGGTTTAACCTTTACTACATAAGGGAAATATCAGCAAAGAACTTGGCTAGTGTCATCTGAAATGCCTACTTTGTAGCCTTGCTTTTTTCTTTTTACTTTTTCTTTTTCTTTTTCTTTTTCTTTTTTTTTTAATTTTTCCTTTTTCCTTTCTTTTTTTTTCTTTTCCTTTTCCTTTTCCTTTTCCTTTTCTTTTTCTTTTCTTTTCATCTTCTTTTTCTTTCTCTTTTCCTTTTCCTTTTTCTTTTTCCTTTTTTCTTTTTCTTTTTCTTTATATTTTTCTTTTTCTCTTTATCTCTTTTTTCTTTTTCTTTTCCTTTTTTATTTTTTTTTCTTTTTCTTTTTCTTTTTCTTTTTTTTTCTTTTTCCTTTTTCCTTTCTTTTTTCCTTTTCCTTTTCCTTTTCTTTTTCTTTTCTTTTCATCTTCTTTTTCTTTCTCTTTTCCTTTTCCTTTTTCTTTTTCCTTTTTTCTTTTTCTTTTTCTTTATATTTTTCTTTTTCTCTTTATCTCTTT
>WBNM01040808.1:95715-116125 GCA_013399055.1 Ramphastos sulfuratus
TCCTTTCCTTTCCTTTCCTTTCCTTTCCTTTCCTTTCCTTTCCTTTCCTTTCCTTTCCTTTCCTTTCCTTTCCTTTCCTTTCCTTTCCTTTCCTTTCCCTTTCCTTTCTTTTCCTTTCCTTTCCCTTTTCCTTTCCTTTCCTTTTTCTTTTCCTTTCCTTTCCTTTCATCTTTCCTTCTCATTTTTATTTTTATTTTTTCTTTTTCTTTCCCTCTTTTTCTTTTTCTTTCTCTTTTTATCTTTTTCTTTCTCTTTTTCTTTTTCTTTTTCTTTTCCTTTTTTTCTTTTATCTTTTTCTCTTTCTTTTTCTTTCTCTTTTCCTTTCCTTTTCCTTTTTATTTTTATTTTTTTTCTTTATTTTCGAATTTAGTTTCTATTTCAATTCTTTTTTATTTTTTTTTTTCTCTCACTTGACTCCAGTATGTCTCAGTTATCACCCAAGCTTTCAGGGCTGGCTGCATGTCCCAGGAAAGGTAAAACAAGGGATAAATGTAGAGGCTTCAGTGCTTGTGGGACAGTCACAAGGGGAGAAGACACAGGCTCCTGCTGGTTAATAAAGTTTATTCATAACCTTGATTCCGGTTTATTAACTTCAGGTATAACAAGTTGTGCAGTAATTGTGATTGTTAGGGGGAGCACAGGCTGTTTTTTTTTCCTAGAGGGTATCAAATTCTGTGTTATTATCATGCATGCACTAAATCTCCCTTTAAAGGCTTTCTGTAAATGTTTCAAGGCTATACGAGATAGAAGGACAGTTCATCTTGGTTTCCAAATGGGATATTATCTATTTTCAACCCCCTGCAATAGCAGTTGCCGTATTTGTCTCCTACCAAAAAGCAGGGTGCCTTACCAACGCCCTGGTGGCTTTGGAAGAAGAAAGATACAAACTGAAGTTTCATGACTGCTGTCTCAGTCACTAGGTAAACCTGGGTTCAAACGTCCATCTCTATAGAGCCGGATTGCTGTTTTTCAGAGTCTGGCAAAATAAGGAAACTACAGGATGGAAACTCAATGAGCCTAACTATTCTGCTTCCTTTTATTTCCCCCCCCCTCCCTTTCATATAAATCAGAATCTTTTGAAGCGGCTGCTTTGCTTTCGCGGGCACAAACCCCTCATCTTTTAAAGTCTGTCTTTCAAGCTAATTGTTCCAACAGGCTAAACAACTTGCAAAAGACAGCTCCAGCCTATCTCTAGATTGTCTCCCCAGGAATGTTTATAAGAGAAATATGCGTTTATACAATAGACCTGACTGTTCAAAGGCTGGCTAGTGAAGGAATATTTTTAACGAGCTTATTTAACGGGGTTGTTCAGTGCCTCGAAGGAAACCTTTAGTGCTCACAGGGCAGGATTTCTGTGGCAGGGCCCAAAGCTGGCAGCAGGTATTGGATGGGCTCCCAAGGATTTCAGTGGCCTTTGAACGAAGGACTCAGCGACAGATATAAGAAGTTGAAAAGTGCAAGCAGCAGCACAAAGAAATAAAATGGAGAGCGGCAGGACAGATGCAAGCAAGAGCAGTGATGTGTGAGCCTCCGGAGGTGCTGTTTATGTTTGGAAGGTCTGTGCTATTAAGTTTAAATTTGACAGTGCATTTTAACAAACATCTTGGAGAAATATGTTTGCAGGGAGAATCTGAGATACCCAAACCTTTGACTGCAGTGAAACATCAAGTAAACCTCAGCGTCTTAGGGCAATATGGCAAACTCAAAATTAGGAAGAAAAAAATGATCAGGCAAGATTTTGCACTTTTTTGCAAGGCAGTGAAGCAAATTATGCTGTTTCTTGTGGGATTTCAGACCTATCTGAAACCAGATCTACCTGCTTGCTTTTAGCTTGCTTTTTTGATCCCAGAAATTAACAGTCCTTTAAAAACAAAACAAAACAAAAAAAATCCAATTATATTTCTATTTTTAATGATAACTCATCACTGGATGTTTTAGGATCTGATCCCACCACTCTCCTGGCAGTGGTTTTTACTCCTGCTGTTGAGGCCAGTGCTCTGCTTGTGCTTTCAAAGCCAATATGATTACTCAATCAAGTAGGACCTAGATATGTGAATCAGTACTGTAAAATGTGGCCCGGAGTCTGTAAATGGAAAATGTTAGCTCCGATAGGCAGGCTATGTGTCTGGTTTAGCTCTCATCTCCATTAATATGCCCATTACTTAAATGAGTGAGATAGCAAGTGTGCCCTAGAGTAACAACTTCCCCACTATCCCATTACAGAAGGCCTCAACATCTTGTTATTTCCTCCCCCCCATAACACTCAGCAGCCTGCTCAATGTGGGATAAGGCTGCCAGTGACACTGCCACGACTGATTTCGAAGGAGCAGGATTTTCTAAATGTGTCCACTAGATAGCACAATAAACTTCCTTCTTTTCCCGTAGAAAAACTTTCTCTCCCACCCAAAGAGCCATTAGCCCTTCAGTCTCAGAGTAATGGTGCTTCAGAAGGAGATCAAAGTTTCTCAGATAAGTATTCCTCTACACAATGTTACCGACACTCCGTTTTGTAAACAAGCTTCTTTTTTATGGTTAAGAAGGACATATAAACATGCCAAGTGAGATGGATAGACTGTCACTTTTATTTTTTTTTCTTTTTCTCTTTGTATGTGCATGTGTGCTAACTGCTCAATGAGTATCATGGTTGCGTTGTGCAGATACTATTGCATGTAGTCTGTCTTTTGTGTAAACAGAGGAAGAAGGGTGAACAGCAAAAACTAATCCCAAGTGCAGATTTCTCACTGGAGTCACTGCAGTCCCACTTTCTGCTGTCCTTGATGAGAAAATGATGACATGCCCTTCTGAAGGAAGGTGGGGACATTTGCACTCAAATCCATGTTAGATGTAGATTCTGCTTTAGGACCTGAGGCAAGTACTGTGAAACCAAAAAATAAGACTCAATTACAGTTTCCAGGCTGCCTCAGTCCTTTTAACTTGAAATAAAGAAGAATGAGGCCCTTCCAAAGGCCTCTGGGAAAAGCTTATGTCTGCCATTAAGGACTATATAGAGAGACTGGCCCTTGCTGTGGGGCAACTCAGCATGTCTCCATACTGAAGGGAGGGCCAGCTAGAAACAGCCGAGAGGAAACCTGAGAGGTGGAGGGAAATGTTCCAGGTGAAGCGGTGTGAATACCTGTAAAAGGTATTGTGCAAGACATCTTTTATTCAGCTAAAAAATGTGAATGCAAATTTGCATTTTGAATATATTTAAAATTAAGTGAAATCAGCAGCGGAGATGCTCCCATTCTTGCTCCTTAGGGAGAAGGAGGCTTGCAAATGTGAATTTAACTCTTCCAGCTGGAGAAAAATACATGCTGTGGCCTCTGTTGTGTCTCATCATCTAGGGAGCTAGTCAGTACTCTCTCTCTTGTAGCTTGGCTAGTTGTTATGCTTCAATATGTTCTCTGTCATGTGTTACCAGACACTTATATATAAGGTAAGAAGAGAAGAAAATATGAAAACCCACACCCTTTCTCCTTTCAAGTCACCCAGTGAGTTTGTTGCCTTTCTAACCAATCTGTAAGCTCCTCAGGACAAGGACAAGGGCTGTGTGGCAGCCCCAAGCAATGTCCTTACAGCATGTTAGGAGGAAGTTCTTTACAGTGAGGGGGGTGAGACACTGGCACAGGTTGCCCAGGGGGGTTGTGGCTGCTCTCTCCCTGGAGGGGTTCAAGGCCAGGTTGGACAAGGCCTTGAGTAACCTGTACTAGTGGGAGGTGTCCCTGCCTACGGCAGGGGGTTGGAACTAGATGATCCTTGAGGTCCCTTCCAACCCTACTATTCTATGATTCTATGATTCTATGATCCCCCAGAGCACACCAGGAAGGTACAAAACGCTCGCTTGCCTCTCCCCTTTCAAACTGAGGACCTGAGATTTATGGATCTCTGACTTAAGAAGGTTGATGACAAGGCCCATCTTGTCTTTCACATTTCAGAGCTAACTATAGGAACGTAATGCATGTGTTTAAAAACAGGTGACACAAGGGATTTTCCACGACAACCTTTCAAACTAGAGCAGAAAACCTCTGTTCCTAGGTTGAAAACACTCTTAATCATGATGCACAAGCTCTCTGTGACATGAACGTGCTGCAGCTCTACTAATAAGACATCTCTGAGGGTTATTGTTGCTGTAGTGGTGCCTAGAAACCATACCTGCAGCTTTGGACCTTGGCTTCCTCTCCACTTTAGCCATACAGGCAAAACCAAACCAAATGAAAATATGAGAGAAACTGAAAACAGACTAACCTTTCCCCTTGCCTTACCTTGGGGAGCCTCAGGTAAAAGCGAGACGGGAATAGGCAGTGGACTTGGTTCTGCAGTGGTTTAGTCACTGCTCTAAATCTTGCAACCACCCCTTGCAGAGGGATGTGGAGAGTGCTGGAGCTGTGTGCAGGCGGCTGTGGGGAAGCCCACTCTGGAAGGGCTACGCAAGTGTTAAGATGCTGCTTTCACAACACAGCTTTGCTTTCTTTTCTGTGTTCTGCAAGGAAAACATTTGACTGTTTTTTTTAAGGAGGAACAGCGTAATAGCCAGTCTAGCCAAAGCCTCCTACAAACCTATTTTCTCCTTTTCTTTCTCCTGCCCTTTTACATCCAGAGGAAAGACTACCTTGGATCTCATCTTTTAAGTGCTAAAACCGATCCATTACATAGCTTCTCATGGACATTTTTTTCAACTCCATGGAGTAGAGTTGCTGAGTGAGAAAGGCATGAGCCGAGCTCTCGCTGCCGGGACTTCCTCCAGACCAGCTTGCAGTCCTAAGAAAAATGAGTTGGATGGTCTCAGCTCTGTCCCCAATGAGCAGCAGCAGTAGATCACTTTGCAAAAATGAGCCACGCGTAATTTGGCACCATTGACAGAAGACTCACTTGCAGCAGCTCCGGGCCTTGCAGGCTTGAGATAATGTGCTGCTAAAATCACCTCTTGACCCTAACCCAGAAGGTTCCTCCAGGTCACAGGGGAAGAGGGGGGTAGCAGGCCACTGTGAGATACCTTGATAAATGTGCGAGTCCTTCCAGGCCAGCCTGGCACGCCTGCACAGATGTGAGCTGCTCTGTTTATCACAGTAAGAAGAATATGTTTCCTGAGTTGTGTTAGAGGACTCCAGACTTCTCATTTAAGCTGCCTCCTCCTTTTTTCCCTCCGGTGCAGTGAGCCCACTGTAGTGAACCAGTGGCCCTGATGGAGCGCAGAAGCAAGCTGCATGCATCTCCTTGTGATGGAGCTGGCAGAGAAAATCGGACACTGGGACAAACAACCATAAATCAGGACTGTCCTGATTAAATCAGGCATGGCTGGCAAGTAAGTTATTAGCCGCCTGTGAAACTAATTGTGATACTGATACACTCAATTTTGCTGTGTCTTTCAAACACCGGTTGTGATGGGAAACAGCTGTTAGAACCCAAAAAAAAAAAAAAAAAAAGAAAAAGAAAAGAAAGGAAGAGAGAGAAAGAAAGAAAAAAGGAGAGAACGCTTACGATTCAGAATCATAATAAAGTCTGTCTTCTCTATTCCCTTGCACAAAAGCTTTTAGATTCTTCTATTCTCCCCTAGACAATTACTCCCAGCAGGCAGGGTCACTCAGGATGAGCACACTATTGCATTTAAAGTTCATCTACTGAAGGGGGGGGAGAAGAAGGCAGAGAAAGGAGAGAGAGAGAGAAAAAAAATTCTTCCCATTAATATGTGAAAAATGGCAGGTTTAAAATGGGTTAGAAATTCAGGTTAAAGAGAAAAAGAAGAGTCACACGATATCAGTAGGAGGAAAGATTTTGTTCAGTGGTATTGTTTGACTGAACACTTCCTTCACAGTGACACTAGTGCTGGGATATAAAAGCCAGTGTTTATGTGATACCTGGACTGGGCAACTGTTATGAGCAGTTAGCATAGAAAAGAAGAGGATGTTTTGAAATATGTCCAAAGGAGAAAGGGCCTGATCCTGCTCTGGTAGAAGCTGGAAGTGAGCACACCTCCAGCTCCTGTGTCAGCTGGCTGGACATGCTTTACTGGACCCAGGGGCTGAGCTGGTGTTGTTAGCATGACACCCTGCACAGGCTGCAGGGTGACCACTTAAAACCTATTTCTGTCAGAAACTTCTTTCACTCAAGCCAAGGACAGGGAGTTAGTAGTGCTGTAGTAGTTGTAATGGCTTAAGTATAGGAGCCAAGTAGGGTTTGCAGAGAGGTAGTCACTGGAGTGAGAAACATAGTTCAAAAACCAGACAGGAATTTAAGTACACAGGCACTTCTTCAGGTCTGAAAAAGAAACAGCAAAGCCTAGCTGAAGTTTGTTGCTTGTCTCAGTCCTGAAGAAGAATTTCGAGCCCCAAAACCTATTGTTTTCTTGTTTTTTTTTTTTTTTTTTCTTTTCCAGAAATACTTAGGCTAATATAAGCTATTACCTCTCTTTGGACACCTCCAATTTCCAGGAAGACTACATGTACCTGAAAAGTCTCCTCCTGTATGGTGCAGAATGCACATACATATGCAATATATGCAATTTGAAGATACTTCCCTGTGGAAATACTTATTTTTGATGATTTTGTGCCTTGTGTTGAAGTCACTGCAATGGACCACTCTTGGTGGTTAGATTCTTTCAGCTCTTGGTTTGAATCTTCTCTGTGGCACCAAATACTTTATACCTCTTATTTTACCTTTTTTTTCCCCCCTACTTTTCTTTCTCAGCTTCTATCTATCTATCTTTCTGTTACTACTCCTTCCTTTTTTTTTTTTTTTAAGTTATATTTTAACTATAAAGTTGGAGAGAAAATTACATGCATTAGCTAATGACAATATGACAGTACTATGAGTTTGAGAGAGATGGAAGGAAAAAACAAATCACTCACGTTTCAAGAATCTAACCCCATCCTCTCAGCTTCCACAGTAATATCTCTGGCTTCCTGTTTACAAACCAGAAATGTTTATTTACAGTGTTTTTCATGACAGCTTTTCAATGTATAATGTTCATGTCATTACATAATGGGTCATAAATGATGTTAGTTGTCACAGGAAAACACAAAGTCATCAAATATTTGCCTGGGTTTTTTTCTTTGCCTTTTGTGGCAGGCTTCAGAGTCAGCTGCAGTTGGGACGTCTGAAGGTAAATCATCATCCTTCCAGTAATTCCAGCTCCAGCATGTTCAGTCTGTCGGGATTTTATGAGTGAGGTGATCCTGATGCTGAAAATGTTTTTTTTCTCAGTGGCCCTGCTGTTTCAGGCAGCTCATCATCTGTGTGCCTTGAGATGGCCAGGGAAAGACTTGCTTGTCCATGGTTTTGTGAACACAAGTGGAACACTAAGACACAAATAGAAAAATCCAGACTGTGAGCACTTATTATTATTATTTCCATCCCCTCCCCCCATATATAAGGCTATGCACTAAATCAGAAGGGTATCATACCCTGGCAGTTTCTTCTATAACCCTGGAAAACTGTGACAACATGCAGCTCTTTCAGTTGTTTTTTTTGTTTGTTTCTGATCTGAACTGTAGCAGTGGGTACATATATGAGTGCAATTTTTTACAGTGTTGAGATGAAGCTGCCAGGTTTAGCCTCCCTTTCCTGTAGCCAACACAACAACTGGTAATGTGAATGTTATCTTTCCAGAAGGTGCAGTCCTTATTCCTGCCTTAAACTGGGACCTGGCTGACAGACTTTGAGCTCTACTGGATTCCTTTGCCCCCTCCTTCTTAGGAGTTAGTTTGGCAACATTATGAATTGCCCCTTTTCTCCAAAAAAAGAGAAGGAAAGCAGCCCTTAAGTCAGGATACTGGGTTGAAATTTTGCCTGTGCTTACACCAGTGTGTATCAGGTATAACTCCCCTGAAGCTGGTAGTGAAGCTGCTATTCTTGTCTCTGAATGAATCAATTCCTAGCTCTAAAAGTAAGTGAATTAGAAAAGAGGTGAAACTACCATACGTAAAATAAATGCATTTATTTTGGTAAACATTGTATCCTGTCTGTGAACTTCATTGATACCAGGTGCACTTAAATTCTTCTTAATCTTATTAGGGAAGAGGCAAAAATGATTTTGCATACTTTTAATAAATCAGGAAATCTTTTTATTCTCTTTGTTGGAATAATGGCAAATAAGCCACCATCAGGATAAAAGTCAAATGACAAAATCTGTCATTGCAAAAGTTGTACAAAAACTTACACTTTCCTCATTTGGGAGGGCAGGGAGAGTAATTTTTGGACTTCTCACAACAGATGAGCCCCTTGAATCATTGATGTGATTCCACTGATGTCAGAGGAGCTCCATTTGCCATACTACCACCTAGTGAGCTTATGGTTAGCTTCGTAGGGATATCTGGGTCTTACGTCTAATTCTTGTCAGCTCCAGAGGTTATTTGCTGTGGTCCTCTGGCATTAATGCACAGCAGGATATTGGTGAGCACACGATAAAATTTCCAGCCACACACAAGGAAATTCTGGACTAATAAGCTGTCCTTTTAGTGAATTGCATAGACCAAAGGCTTTACCTTCCCACCTGAGAAAATACAGAGCTGTCACAAGTAATATTGCTGGAAAAGTTTTCAGTTACTATGCAAGGTCAGATTACCTGCATCTTTCATTATCTAGGTGGGTGATGAAAAGTTGTTGAGATCTATCAAAAGTGAGGCCTCAATTCAGCAAAGTGGCTAAGCAGGTAGCTGACTTTGCCAGGACCCTCTGCATGCATTAAACCAGCCCTGTGTCTCAGGAAGCTGCTGACATGGAAACCAGATTTCAAGAGGAGTTCCCAAATGCCATCTTGGAAATTAGATACCCACACTTGCGATTGGAAATAATCAATTATGTCGATATTATGCACAGGAGGGGTGGAGTGAGGGGGGTGTGTGTGTATGTATTTGAAGAGGAAAAAAATGTGTGTAGAGGAACAGTAGGAGCACATGCTCTTTTGCAGCATGCAGTGTATTGGTGTACTGTCTGAAGAAGCCTTCAGAGAAGTACATCCCATGAAACCTCCACCCATCCTTTATGATGGATTTTTATTACATAACTCCTACTGTGTTAGCAAAAAAATGTAAATAAATCTAAAAGCATCAGCCCTTCTGTGAGTTCCAAACACAGTTCTCATTTAAAGATCCTGGCATGCACTTGCAAAACATTTAAATACCTATTGGTGGATAAGAAAATCAATTTACTTGTGAGGTGACTAAGTAACAAAACATATTAGAATTGATGTTACAATTAGGGAAAAAAAGAAATAAATTGTTTTTCTGCTCATTAATATTTGGATAAATATTTATGAATGTATAAGACAAGCAACCACTGCCAACACTAGATCTTTATTATGCCAGACATAGGAATAATTTAGGGCATTTAGGCAGCTTCAGGTTGAACTTAACTACATTGGCTGTTCAGCTGAATTCAGTCTGGCCTCAGGAAGACTTTGCTTTAAGGTGGCTCAGGCTATGTTTTGTCTGTGTGGTTTTGTTTGTTTGGGACTCGTTGAGGAAAAGGAGTGAGATAGCAGGTAACAGGCTCCTGACAATGTGTTTGCATTGATGGACACATACCAGGCAGAGTGATGCTCCGAGTGGACTTCACTGCTCCCCTACAGAGGGGTTCGTCAGACAAGAAGGATTCACAGGATTTGGTTTACGAGGTTGGCAAGGTGAATATTTGCAGCCTGGAAGCAGTAATAGGCACTCCCTTGGGACAGGCTTTCCACTGGAGTCTTGTTCTTTTGCCTTCTGTTTCTCATTAAAGCCCTCAAATCCAGGCACCTCATTGCACTGTGCAATGACTAGGAGCAAGCGTGAGATCTTTCACCTAATGTTGTGTGCAAGCCTGCTCACATTTGCAGGTTGATCATTTTATTGCAGAGGGCAAACCCTGCTCAGCCTTCCTCCTCCACAAACTGGCCGCCCTGCTGCCTGCTAAGGTGACATTTGTGGACCATGAATGGAGGAGAGGACATTTCCCTTTTAGAGTGCTGTCCTGTAGGCATGCAGCTGGGAGGAGAGGAGAGGGGGAGGTGTGTGTCACAGAGAAGAGCTGTGTTGGTCTTACCAACCACAGCCATTTCTCTTTACTTCCTGGTCAGGAGAAGCCTGATTTTAACTCTTTTTCTTTTTTTTAAAAAAAAAAAAAAAAGAGTGATGACTTCATTATTTGTGTAGCCTTTGTCTCTGGTTCAGGATGTGAAGCAGAGCAATAGGTGTTTTGGAACCTGAGGAATAAAGAGCTGGCTGACGTGCCTTACAATGTCATTTTGTAGGGGTGCTCATCAATACTGCGCCTGCCGCTCCGTTCGGATATTACGCAGGCAGCCTTAATAAGCTCACATGGCGTCCGGATTGACAAGACAGACCACGATGGCTCCAAGGGGTCAATAAAACATAGGCCATGAAGGACTTACACAATAGACAGTAATGGCTTCTTTGGAGCTGTTACGGTCTATTGGGTCAATAATAATCCACTTTTTAAAGAGTGCCAAAATATGAATTTACACAACAGGCTGTAATGGCTCCTGATCTATCAGATAAAGGATATGAATTATCAGCATTAGTGCCCAGACTGCAATGCACCTATTAGGGTGGATGGAGTAAATATTAGGTGCTTCAAAATATGCTTTCATATTCAAAAGGATGATTTCTGAAAATACCTGGGTGGGGTGAGGGGGGGGGAGAACAAAATAAAAGTGCAAACTCTCCATCTTAAATCTGTGAAATACGTAACAGAACTCCTAAAATTTAGATCTGAGGCCATCTCCAGGAGGTTATTGTGAGTTTACACTCTACATTATTTTGACATGAAACTGTTGGAGCAGGTCCAGAGGAGGGCCACGAAGATGATCAGAGGGCTGGAGCAGCTCTCCTATAAGGACAGGCTGAGAGAGTTGGGGCTCTTCAGCCTGGAGAAGAGAAGGCTTCAAGGAGGCCTTAGAGTAGCCCTCCAATATCTGAAGGGGGCTACAGGAAGGCTGGGGAGGGACTATTGACAAGGTCTTGCAATGACAGGACTGGGGCAATGGGTTTGAACTGGCAGAGGGAAGATTTAGACTGGATGTCAGGAGGAAGTTCTTTGCAGTAAGGGTGGTGAGACACTGGCACAGGTTGCCCAGGGAGGTTGTGGCTGCTCCCTCCCTGGAGGTGTTCAAGGTCAGGTTGGAGGAGGCCTTGAGTGACCTGTTCCAGTGGGAGGTGTCCCTGCCTATGGGAGGGGGTTGGAACTAGATGATCCTTGAGGTCCCTTCCAACCTTACCATTCTATTCTATGATTCTATGATTGAATATTGCAGCAGCCTGTACTATGTATATTTAAACTTTTATCCACTTTCCTAGTAAACTCAGGTTTGTGAACCAGTGGAGCCCATGAAGATATTCCCACACTGCTAAACTTTTCTGCACAATTACATCTTTTCTCCTTTATTAAGAGCTAGTAGCCTGAGTAATGGTTTGCAGGACCTCAATTTCATGTTACAGAAACAGGCTTGGTCTGAATATATGCATTTAAGACCAAAATTGTGCTTAAATAACATATGTTCTGTTTGTGGCCACCTATCCGTCTCTATCAAGGAAGATAAAAGTCCTTGTCTACACTCTTTCAGCTGCACACTCAAGACAGAAGCCCTCAAGTGATGTTTGCCAGCAGGTGGTGACATACTGCAACAAGCTCCAATGGCAGCAACATTTTCCTGCAAAACTTGGAGAAAATCCAGGCTTCAGGAAAATGAAATACGCCTTCAGTTTGGGAAGAAATAATGATGAATGTCCATCAGCAACACATGCGATGATTTAGTTTCGTTGCATGGCAAGAAGAAGTATGTTCGAGTCCACTGCAGGTCAAAAGTTTTCCTTGCTGTTTCTCTGCATTTCCTTCTTGTTATTATAAAACATTTGGCTTGGCTGTGAAATATACTTTTAATTAAAAGATAGGAAAATCATAGTAAGACAGCAGCAGGAGCGAGCTGTTAGAAAGCCTGCTGTCTTAGCTCTCGTAATAAACATAACGTGAAGGATAGATGCACACAAAACCTGAAGTGTTGTAGTGAGAATATGTACACACCTACTTATCCAAGCCCTTTCAAAGAAAAGTGTAAATAGCACTTTCTGCTTGTCTGTGATTTCTTCAAGCTTTTTTCAGATTTCATGCCTTTTTTTTTTCTTTTAATTTTCCTTTCTTTTTTTTTTTTTCCCTCCCCCTTTTTTCCCCCCTGTTCTCACACCCAGGTACCCCTCCTGGTTTTACAAAANATTAGGGTGGATGGAGTAAATATTAGGTGCTTCAAAATATGCTTTCATATTCAAAAGGATGATTTCTGAAAATACCTGGGTGGGGTGAGGGGGGGGGAGAACAAAATAAAAGTGCAAACTCTCCATCTTAAATCTGTGAAATACGTAACAGAACTCCTAAAATTTAGATCTGAGGCCATCTCCAGGAGGTTATTGTGAGTTTACACTCTACATTATTTTGACATGAAACTGTTGGAGCAGGTCCAGAGGAGGGCCACGAAGATGATCAGAGGGCTGGAGCAGCTCTCCTATAAGGACAGGCTGAGAGAGTTGGGGCTCTTCAGCCTGGAGAAGAGAAGGCTTCAAGGAGGCCTTAGAGTAGCCCTCCAATATCTGAAGGGGGCTACAGGAAGGCTGGGGAGGGACTATTGACAAGGTCTTGCAATGACAGGACTGGGGCAATGGGTTTGAACTGGCAGAGGGAAGATTTAGACTGGATGTCAGGAGGAAGTTCTTTGCAGTAAGGGTGGTGAGACACTGGCACAGGTTGCCCAGGGAGGTTGTGGCTGCTCCCTCCCTGGAGGTGTTCAAGGTCAGGTTGGAGGAGGCCTTGAGTGACCTGTTCCAGTGGGAGGTGTCCCTGCCTATGGGAGGGGGTTGGAACTAGATGATCCTTGAGGTCCCTTCCAACCTTACCATTCTATTCTATGATTCTATGATTGAATATTGCAGCAGCCTGTACTATGTATATTTAAACTTTTATCCACTTTCCTAGTAAACTCAGGTTTGTGAACCAGTGGAGCCCATGAAGATATTCCCACACTGCTAAACTTTTCTGCACAATTACATCTTTTCTCCTTTATTAAGAGCTAGTAGCCTGAGTAATGGTTTGCAGGACCTCAATTTCATGTTACAGAAACAGGCTTGGTCTGAATATATGCATTTAAGACCAAAATTGTGCTTAAATAACATATGTTCTGTTTGTGGCCACCTATCCGTCTCTATCAAGGAAGATAAAAGTCCTTGTCTACACTCTTTCAGCTGCACACTCAAGACAGAAGCCCTCAAGTGATGTTTGCCA
The DNA here is from genome assembly GCA_013399055.1 of Ramphastos sulfuratus. Lineage (NCBI taxonomy): Eukaryota > Metazoa > Chordata > Aves > Piciformes > Ramphastidae > Ramphastos > Ramphastos sulfuratus. Next base: position 108,979 of record WBNM01040808.1, read on the forward strand.
GCAGGTGGTGACATACTGCAACAAGCTCCAATGGCAGCAACATTTTCCTGCAAAACTTGGAGAAAATCCAGGCTTCAGGAAAATGAAATACGCCTTCAGTTTGGGAAGAAATAATGATGAATGTCCATCAGCAACACATGCGATGATTTAGTTTCGTTGCATGGCAAGAAGAAGTATGTTCGAGTCCACTGCAGGTCAAAAGTTTTCCTTGCTGTTTCTCTGCATTTCCTTCTTGTTATTATAAAACATTTGGCTTGGCTGTGAAATATACTTTTAATTAAAAGATAGGAAAATCATAGTAAGACAGCAGCAGGAGCGAGCTGTTAGAAAGCCTGCTGTCTTAGCTCTCGTAATAAACATAACGTGAAGGATAGATGCACACAAAACCTGAAGTGTTGTAGTGAGAATATGTACACACCTACTTATCCAAGCCCTTTCAAAGAAAAGTGTAAATAGCACTTTCTGCTTGTCTGTGATTTCTTCAAGCTTTTTTCAGATTTCATGCCTTTTTTTTTTCTTTTAATTTTCCTTTTTTTTTTTTTTTCCCTCCCCCTTTTTTCCCCCCTGTTCTCACAGCCAGGTACACCTACTGGTTATACAGAACACCACTGCTCAGTTTTCACTGGGTTACTGGGCAAATAATTCTTCCATAATAGACAAGGGAAAAAAAAAAAAGGAATGATGTCGAATCTTCCACCTTGGAATTCTATTGTGCTGTGGTTTGCAGGCACCTAGAATTCCCTGGATTTTGTGCATATATTTTGTATACATGTTGGTCTTGCCTTAAACAACATGCCCTTTAAAAAAATGTGAGTGGTCACAGCATCTGAAGTGCCATAAGTTAACAGAGGAAAATGCAAGTCTCATCCTGCTTAGCAGGGAGCTGAGAACAGGATGAAAATATAAAAATCCTAAGGATTTTTCTTCCCTCTTTGCAGTGTCTGTTTCCTCTAAGTATCTACCATCTACAATATTGACTGTTTTATCAGGCAGCAGGTATCTCTATCAGTCTATCTTGAATTGTCATCCAACAGGAGATTAAAGGCTGCCTGCCTTCTTCTTGTGATTTTCAGTCTTGACATCGCAAAGTTTTCAATCAAATTTCAGTGGTGTACATTTAGCTTAAAGAATTTGCCGCACTTATCTTCCCCAAGCAGGTGATTTAGACCATGTTTACCTTGTACAGTTCCAAGATATCGCTCGGCAAACCTGTCCACATCTCAGGCCTTGAAATGATTCCTAAGTTCATCTTCTTGCTTTTCTCTGCCTCCCTTTCTCTTTCCCCCCCCCAGCCAGGCTACCAACCAAATAACGACAGTTACAACATGGGTTCTGAATTACAGACAAATGGCAGTTTTTAGAAGAGTTCAACCGATTTGGCTAACAATTGTATTGGCTTTTTCACAGTGGAAGCAACGTGGCTGCTTACAGCCTTGATCCAAGCAACTTCCTCACCAGTAATCTTTCCTCACCAGTAATCTTTCCAGTGCACTTATCACAGTTGCAGTTTCAGCCCACGAATCAGCTTGAGCCCGGGAGGATGTCAGCTGGGACCGCTTCTAGGTTTGCCTCAGATACACGAGGAAGTTGTGGGTTGGGAAGTATCCTGTAAAATAAACTATGGGTCTGTTTGTAAGGAAACCAATGTGAGCCCATTGACACTGGAAAAAGGGGGATCCTCTGCCAATTAGCGTATTTTCTGCATAGGATTTTGATAAACAGACTACCTGGAATTTGAATAAGCATAAACTTGAAACTAAATCAGGCTGGAAGGGTAATTCAAAATAATCACAAAAGCCAGACTGGATTTTTATGGTGCATCCTCCATGCAAAACAGTTGGAAGGTATTATAAGTAAAAGTGATTGTGCTAAGGTAAAGGAATGGAGGAACTGGGAATTAGAGAGTCCATGACTAACACTGAGGTCACGACCAAATACTTTGAACAAACTGGCCCATGGCAGCTGGGGCAAGGTCCAGGGGTGAACTTTGAGCCCCTATTTTGGCCACTTAGAGCTGTATCAAAAGACTGTAGAGGGATAAAATGGTCCACAGACCATTATAGACCATGACTCTGGATGAAAAAAGAATTGAAGGTGCAACAAGGGTACCAGGACTCCTGACTCAGGGAGAGGAAGCATGTGTGCTCGTGAGGGATGAATCTCTGCAGTGTGACATGGCCTGGTTCATTTCAAGCACTCACTCTAAGGAGGGGGTGGGTGAGAGAAATGTGATTCTGGGTACGGTTGGTTCTAAAAGGCTAACAGCTTAGTCCTGAGCTCCTACTTATTCTAGAAGAACTGAGAGACTGTTACAGTAATTTGATGCCAGCTGGGAAGAGGCAAACATCTCACAAGTCAGTGCTTTGGCCAACAGCCTGATGACAACAGAGGGTTCCCATCAGCGAGGAGGAATCTTCCACAGGGTGATACCCACTAGAGTTCATCTGCTTCGTGCTGTCAGGGCAGTGCAAAAGAGAGTGAAGTGACAGGCGAGTCAGCCCAGCTGCCTCTTCATGAATAGCTGAGATTCTTGCATAGTGTAAGTGGAAACTATAAAAACATATCAATGAGGGAAAGATATTGAAAATTAAAAGACAGTGCCTAAATGATTTTTAAAATAGAATTTGACTCAGTCTAATTTATCTCCTATATATGTTAAGTGGAGAGTAGATTGAGATGGCAGGAGTGAAGCACAACTGATTTGTTGTTGAATGTGGAAATGGATTATTCCTTTTTAAAAATTTTTCCTTTTTTTTTTTTTTTTTTTCCCCCTCTCTCTCTTTTGCCCACACTTTGTGCTTCTTCTTTCCCTTTCTGTGGATATAGGCAAGTAAAAATGCCTGAGGCCAGGCTGCAGGGAGATTATGGCACAGTCCCACTCAGGCTTTGCTGAACTCTGTTCAGGAGTATCTTGTTGGCAAGGGTCCATGAAGGCAGTGAATGAGTGCTAGATAAGCTGATGGATCAACTGTTCTCTGTGGTCCCTTCAGTTTAAAAAGGAACACAAAGTGTGAGCTGATACACAAGGTATAAATTACCATCACTTGTTCTACTGTCTTTGTACCGGAGAGCTTCTTGCTGAAGTCCTGCAGGCAACCACCATGATCACAGAGTTTGGGAAGTGATAGAGATTTTTTGGGGTTCAAAAAGCCCCAAAATACATGATTGTGACAAACTAAACCCCAGCCTTTATCACTTGTTGCTTTCATCTGACAATGTCACAGAGGCAGAGCTGCAGGGATACTTCCTCAATCAAATGGGACAGACCAGTGGTGCACATCCGGATGGGACAGACCGGTTGTGTGTGGCCCAGATGGAGATCTCTGAGGCTCAGGTGAAAGCTCAGCATGGTCCAGTTCACAGGCTCTGGAGACTCTTTGTCTAGAGATATCTGCAGGCTAGGGACAGTGAGTGAAAGTGGTCCTGAAGTATAGGATCCAGATATGCAAGGAGCATCTAAGTGTATTTGTGCTGCCTTGAGCTGCTTAGCTTCATTTCATGGTTTAGTCTTAGATATGTGAGACCTATTTGTGAAACATTCTCTAAGTTTCTTGCCCAGCTAAATCAATCCCTGAGTTAGAACTGGTTTTATTCTCCTGGCTCTAAGCTTTATGATGTCATTAGCCCTTTTTGGTTCTGTCCATATATTCGTAGTTCCTCTAAACACACTCTTGTGTGACTTGTAGAGTTTGCTGTCCTTTACTCACTAGATTAATCATTTGATTTCTAGGTGAGGCTTCTAAGGCAGGTTTTTGTCTCAGACTGGATTTTTTTAGGAAAGAGACAGGATAAAACTGGTTCAGGTACAAATGAAGTGAACTCTTAGAGTTTAAAACCCACATGACAAACTGCCTGTGTTTCATTGGGTTGTAATCCTCCATAAAAATCTTATTCTTATGCACATTTAGCAGAGGTACAGCCAAGTTTGGCAGCAGAATCTGGCCTAGCCCTAGCAGAGCAGATCTTTCCTCAAATGGCTGGTGGCAAGTAACCCACCTGTGGTTATAACCTGTGGTTGCTACAGGTATGCTTCAGTCACAGGACAGAGTGAGAAGAGTTGTCCCTCTTCATCTGCCTGAAAAGCTGTGGCGTGAAGATGGTGAGAGGCAGGAGGGATGTGGGATGCAGAAACAAGATGTGCAGAAAAAGCTGCAGGAGGGGAGAGGCAGGGGAAGCACTGAGATGCTAGGGAGGGCAGAGAGCTGGGAGAGAGCAGACTCTGGGAGCGAGAAGTCTGCTAGTGGACTGGCCCAAAATAAGAGGTAGCAGATACCAGGAGCAGAATAATAGTGTATGCTGCATGGGAAAGAGGAAAATCTGGACACTTGAGTGCTGGCTGTGCAATCTCTACTTCTTTTAAGATTTATGTATAAATGTGAATGGGATTAAAAGAAATTAACATTGCTATGTATTCTAGCAGTTAACATATCACTGGGATAAAGGAATATTGTGTCTGTGAGCCTTTTCATATGCTCAGGCTGGGAAATGAATGCATTTTATGTCGTTAGGATGGGGTCTGGGAGCAAAATGTTTAAGGAATCCATGATTTGGGCTACTGAGGTTTTTATATGCTTGTTCTCTCTGTTAAAGTAAACAGGACATTTCTCCTATAAACAGAGACTTTTGTGGTTTCAAATTTAGCTCTCATGGTAACACTTTTCCAAGTTTCTCAAGCTCAAACCTAGGAAAAACCCAAGATGACTTCCATTTTGGTTTAATTGAAATACTAACAGCAATGTTCCCCCGTGTGTGCTGCACTGGGTGCACTGGCCATCGGGGGGACTGTAACGGGTTAAAGCTTAACCCATGACAGGGATGTAGACCTCGCCCCAGTTGCCTGGAATTGCAAACCCTCAGCTCAGACACAAGTACCAATAGGAAATGCTGGGAGAAGGAGGAAGGGAAGGCATAAGCCCTGACTTGCAAAGCCTGCAGTAAGGACCATTCGTTTTTAGCAGTTTTCCTAAATATTGACTGGAAGGAACATATTTTACAGCATATGTTTTGTTAGTGTTGATTCCTGCTCTCAGCTCTTCTGGTGCTTCAGCAAATGTGTTTGAAGGTGGCTGAGGTATTTCAGTTTGACAAATAAACTAAGCCGCGGTTACTTTCTCAGTATGTTTTGTGTCATGGTGCTAATTTCCCATTCCCTTGATTGGGATGCAGTGATTTCACGACAATGTCAGTGCAGGTCTATGGAAAAGACATTAGGGTGTCAGAATGAAATGAAACAATGTTAATTTGTCTATGGAAATGGTGTTACACTGCCAAATTGAAACATAACCCTCGGCTCAGCCACCTTGAGACTTGGCAGTGCTGCGCTGCCGAAGGACCCAGCCACACTGGGTGATTTTATAGTGGTGCACTGGGAAACTACAAATCTGGGTTAAATATTAGAGGAGGTAGGATTGTTTGTTTCATTCTGGGAAACCACAACTGTAGAGCATTTCCTGGTGTTATAGGGGCATTCCTCGTGTCCTGCAGTACCCAAAACCCAGGGAGAGGGTGGGAATTGAGGGGACAAAAAGCACTTTAGCAACTTTTACTCAGATTTCTTTTGGCTTCCATTGGCTCTCAGCACATCTCATTCCTATCATTATATTAATGGATCTTTTTTAGGTAAGAAACATTATTAGATTTTCGTAGCACCTAAGCAACAACTGGGACACTGGAGCTCAAATTAAGTAGTGCTCTAAATGCAATTTGGGTTTTAATCCCACCAGGATGTAGCATTTCTAGTAAAACAAGAATCTGAGCATAAAGCAGAATACAAAGTATAAGGGAATACAATAATGAAAAAGAATAATAGGCAAGCTGAAATCAAAAGACAGGTGCTGAGGGAGGGAAGAAGTATGTAAAGGATTATAGAAAAACATTTTTTTTTTTTTTGTTAGGATTCTATGGAGTTATAGAATCTTCTTATCAATCAGAGTTTGTCTTTTATTTTGTTTTATGTTCCTGGACAGTGTGACCACCTTTGAAAAAGGGTGATCTTTGATCTCCTGCCCCAGGGTAAGAACCAGCAGATGTTCAATTGTTCTTTCCTCCGTATTCACTGTCCCTCTCCTACTGAAGACAAAGTGCACTCCCCCAAAACTGACAGGTGTTGCTCTGTTTGATTGCAAAAAAGATCAATTTAGGCTAAAGATGACCTGAAACCTTTGAAGTGGAAGAGCTTCCCAGTATGCTCACAAACTCATGGAAGGGAAGGCTGTTGTAACATCTGTACTTCTGGGAATATTAGCAAATCACACACAGATGCCAAGAAGAGAAAGGCTCAGCCAGTCTGTTAGGAGGGACTCTAAGCACCCTCTTCATCCTGGCTGAATTTCCAGGGTGAATCTGTTGCTCAGTAATGTGTTTTTTTTTCCTTATTTGTGAAATGGGTGCAATGGTTCTTCCCTGCCTGTTACAGACATCAAGGGGAAGAAATAAATTACAGGTTTTGTGGTGTCTGAGCAGTGCTATAAGACAGTCATGTCAGTACATATGGCATCATGAGCTGGGGTGGGTGGAAAGGCTAATCACATGAGCACTATATCTTAAGCAAGCCAATCCTTTCTTTACATGTGCCTCAGCTGGCATTAAAATCTGACAGTGGTTAATGAAAACAATAAAGCTATCCAGCCTTATTGATGGCTATGTAGATTTCTTGGACACGAGGAGCTCTCTGTTCTCCTCTTGTATACTGATAAAGATGTCTCTGGGCTGCACACAGCTTTTCTAGTTGTCCACTGAAGTCCAGAGCTAAAGCTCCTCCTGAGAGTCCAATTACTGCTTCTCTCTCACTGCTTCTCTATGAGAATAGTGCAAGTCTCTTTTTTCCATGCAGTTTTTCCTGTGTTTCTTACTTCCTTACTGAGGAAGCATGCATTAGTTCAGTCTGGTGGATGTGGTCATGCTGGTCATTTCCTGGAAGATGCTAAGTGCTCTCCTCAGCACTGACAGGTAGAATGAGTATGGACATCAGTGTTCACATGGATGTTTAACCCTCCAGGTGACTTGCAGAGGCTTTCATGCTCCAAAACATGACTGATATTGCTGCCCCAGGAGAACAAGGCACAAGGATCTTCCCTCGTATACATCTGTTGGACCCATTTCACTCTCCAAGTGATATCCATCAAACCATTTGTCGTGGGTTTAAAGA